>JAKLLW010001513.1:0-14239 GCA_022814695.1 Neocatenulostroma microsporum
CTGCTTTTAGTGACGTCGCAAAAGACATCACACAAGACGTACCCGAACTTGCGAACCAGGAATCTTTCGTCGACAACAGCGCGCTCCCGACTACGACCATCAACATCAAAGATGCCCAACCCGATCCCAACCCAGCAGGTCCCACTCCGGTTGAGGATGTCTCCGGAGGTATGCAGCCGGTCGCCGACTTTCTACCAAAGGCTGCGCCAGTCAACTCACATCCTACTCCACCACCCGACCAGCCTCTCGTCACAGGAGATGCTGATGTAGACACGGCAATGGCAGATGCGGAGGTCGATGCGCCAGTTGCAGCAGATCCAGTGCCTGAACGCATTCCCGAACCAGAGTCAGCGCCAGCGCCAGCACCGGAGCAGAGTTTGGTGAGGCCGCGCGAGGACGATGACGATGATATGGAGGTAGAGCGCGCGGCGAAGCGGAGTAGAGTGGAAGATGAGCCTCTCGAGCCTGCGATTCCTGAGTCTGCGCCAGTTGATGCGCCCAAAGTTGAAGAGGCTGCGGCTGAGTCTGTGGTGGACCAGAGTGCTGCTGCGCCTTCTTCGGAGCCCGCGAAGGCCACGCCCGTTGCTGCTGAGATACCGGCACCTGCAGAGCCTGCAGCGGCGGTAGATCCTCCGGCGGCGATAGATCCAGCGCCGACCAACGGCGAGCCAGCAGCACAGCCAGCAGAATCAGCAGTGCAAGCACAGCCGGCTGAGACAGATGCAAAGCTCTCGATAGAAGCAGCGCCGGCTCCAGCGTCCGCGCCAGCCAAGCCTGCGAACCCATTCGATGCACCGATGACCAAGGCCCAAAAGGCTGTCCTGCAGGAAAAGACGAAGAACCTGAAGAAGACCAAGCATGCAATTATGTTCTTGGCCCCGGTCGATCCAATTGCGCTGAACATCCCCACTTACCCAGACATCATCAAGAACCCCATGGATCTAGGTACGATGGATCAGAAGCTGAAGAACGGCCAGTACTCCTCCGTTCAAGCATTCGTGGACGACTTTAATCTCGTCGTCAACAACAGCCGAACATTCAACGGCGATGCGCATCCGGTCACGCAAGCCGCCATGTCAATGAAGGCTTACTTCGACAAGATGATGGAGGCCGTACCGACCGCAGATCAGCCGCTGGCACCACCGAAAGCGCAGAAGAAAGGGTCGCCGGCAGTGAAGGCGGATTCGCGTCGCCAGTCACGGGCTCCGCCACCTCCTGCTGCGGTTGCCACCGGTCAGTCGTTCGCGTTACAGCAGGGTGGAGTCCCTCAGATCCGCCGCGAGGCCACCAAAGACCGCCCAGCCCGTGCCATCAAGCCTCCAGCCAGCCGGGAGATTGAGTACGGGAAGCCGAAGAGGAAGGCAAACCAGCTGGAGCTTCGCTTCTGCGAGCATGCGCTCGACCAGATCCGCAGCGCCAGGTACGGCCAGATCAACCATGTCTTCCAGGCTCCTGTAGATCCAGTGGCGTTGAACATTCCGCACTACTTCCAGGTCATCAAGCATCCGATGGACTTGGCCACCATGCAGCAGAAGCTCAAGACCGGGCAGTATGAGAACGCCAAGCAGGTCCGCAAGGACTTCGATCTAATCATCGAGAACTGTCTGTTGTTCAACCCGCAAGGTAATCCTGTCCGCGACATGGGCATCCAGCTTCGGCGCCAGTTCGATGAGATCTGGAAGGGCAAGGACAAGTGGGAGCGCGCGCATAAGCCTGAGTCGGCTCGCGGTAGTACCGCTTCTGGCGATGATGACAGCGATACGGAGGATGCAGATGAGGATGATGAGCCCGAGGACGGCAAGGAGCAGACCATTCAGGCTCTTCAGAAGCAGCTCGCTGATATGCAGAATATGATCGCGGGCCTTGGTGGTGGTGCGAAGCCGGTCAAGCCGAAGAAGTCGAAGACCAAGGATAACAAGCGCAACAAGATCGGCAGCCTGTCGTCTGCGCCACCAAAGTCCAAGGCACCGGCTCTGAAGTCCAAGAAGGCTCCCGGAAAGCAAAAGACGGTGACTTATGAGGAGAAGCAGGAGATCTCCGATGCAGTGGGCCAAATGAATGATGACCAGGTGCAGGAGCTCACCAAGATCATCACCGAGAACTGCTCCAAGTACAAGAACATGGAGGAGATGGAGCTGGAGATCGACGAGCTGCCTAACAACGTCCAGATCCTCCTCCTGAAGTATGTGCGTAGGCTGTTCGGTCGGGCGAAGAGCGCGGCGCCCGCATCTCCGCCGGATGACGGAGAATTCGATGATGACGAGGAGTATGAGGGCGGGCGTGCGGCGCGCGGAGGAGACCCAAAGCGCAAGAAGCACAAGCCGATGGGCAAGAAGGAGCAGCAGGAGACGATCCAGAGTCTTAACGCGAAGCTGGAGCAGTTCAAGCAGGTCGGTACTAGTGGTTCCGAATCTCCGACGAACACCTCCAGCTTCCAAGCCAAGGCGGAGAGCTCTGGTGATGATGAGAGCGAAGAGTCGGAGGAGGAGTAGAAGTCTTCTCCAGGTGCGGCGATCATACGTTCTCTGCAGTGGTAGTCGATGCGGTGGTCATGGCGATGGCGACGATGATGATTATGCTTGGTGATGTGGTGTACTTTTATTAGCGAGGAGTGAGGCGAGGGCTTGGTGATGCTTTGTATGAGTAAGGACATCGTTTGAGGCGAGCGGACTACAGAATGGTTAGCCGACAGCAACAAAGCATAGCTCGTGTAAGATATGGATAAGAAAAGCAGTATCAAACATCCCCCTCATGCCTGGCTTGCGCCGATGCGATTGCGTGGTCATGAACTGATTCGTGTGATCGCCGAGTTTTGCCAGCACACGGGCGCAAGGTTTCGACTTAGCATGAGGTGCCTCGCAGTGAACAAGCCAGCGGTGCCAGGCTGGCTCGCATGCGACTGGGTGTTGCTGAAGGCTGCCGATAGGAGGTAGGAAACTCGTCCTTGGAGGCGATCATCGTTTGTGTAGATTTTGAGTGCTGCGTCCTCGCTCCTTGTCCATTTCGTGCTTATCAGGTATGCTGTCGCCGCGTGTCTGGGTGAAGTCTCACGCACGAAAGGGCAGCTGAAGTGGCAAGTAGAAAGGCCGCGGCTGGCTGCGCTTTATGGGATACCACCGAGTCTTTTGAGATTCCATGGCACAGATCGGTGCAGGCGCGTAGCAGACACATGCTCTGTCGAGACTGGAGAGGGTTTGTTGGATTGTCGTCGGTGTATGTCGCAGAGTTGCTGTCAGGCCTTGGTGATCTTGGGAAGCTAAAGGCACGCTAGCGTGCCAATGAGGCGGATCACGAACCGCGGTATTGTTCTCTTCCTCCTCCTCCTTGATCACCACCACCACACCTCATCGATAAGGCTGTCATGACTGGAGCAGGGCCTGCATAGTCTTGAGGCTGCTGGCCAAGCTGCTGACGAGCCCACGTCTCTATTGTATCGTCACCAATTGGTGGGCATCGAAAGCTGAAGACTCAAAGGAAGCTTGGCCTCCAGCGTAGCTGACCTCGAGGGCGGAATAGTCTTCGTAACAATCATGAAGTCAGTTTGCATCGTCGGCGGTGGGCCAGCGGGTCTGGCGGCTGCGAAGACTTTCCTCCGGACTGGCAAGTTCACTGTCACTGTCTACGAGAAGAACGATCGAGTCGGTGGGATCTGGGCACTGGACGAGGATACGCAAGATGGCTTCCTTAGTCCCCAGACGCCCACCAACCTTTCCAGATTCACCGTGAGTTTCAGCGACCTGGACTGGAACGAAGTAGATCTACGAAGCCGGCATAGCGACTCTCCACTCAATGGTGGCAAGAAGCCGTTGTTGCCCATGTTTCCAAAAGCGTGGCATGTCAATCGTTACTTGGAGGAGTATCGGAAGCGTTATGTTCCAGATACGGCGCTTTCGTTCAAGAGGGAGGTAGTCAAGGCGGATCGCTGCACGGATCTAGCACGAAGCGCCACGCCGTTCTGGCGCGTGACCACGAGGGATCAAGCATCGCAAACGGAGGTGAAGGAGTTTGACTATCTTGTTGTGGCTTCTGGCTTCTTCTCAAAACCGAGGCATGTGCAGCAAGATGCACCAGGTTTGACGAACGGAGAGACCAAGCCTGCAGTGAAGGTCATCCACAGTTCCCAATTCCGACAGCTGGAAGACCTATTTCCGGATGGGCAGGACGCAGCTGGCAAGACCATACTAATGGCAGGAGGAGGCAACTCTTCTGGGGAGACTGCTGCAGCGATAGCCATGCAGCTCTCAGATGCCCTGTGGTCGCCGGATAGAGTTCGGGGGAAGCAATATGAAGGCTGTAAGGTCGTTCACGTCACGCCACGTCCCATGTACGCTTTGCCGCCTTTTGTGGAATACGACAAGGGCTCGAGGACCTACGTGCCGCTGGACTTTAAGCTCTACGACTTCTCCAGAAGGCCTGCGATTGACAGCTATGGCGGAACGCAACCGCCAGAGGTAAGAGACATGGTCCACGGGGCTATCCAGACTTGGGTTGGTGGTGATCAGCTGGATCTGGGAACTGACGCGCTTGTGGCTTCGGCGACAGGCGAACAGAGAGGCACAGCGTACGTTGCTATCACTGAGAGTTACGCGGAGTACGTCCGTAGTGGACTGATTGAGGTGCAAGCCGGGCGTGTGACGAGCGTCAATCCTACAGAGTCTGGTGCGGCAGCAACCGTCCAGAATGCGGGTCAGGTCATCCCTATCGAGAATGTGGCCGCGGTAGTCTATGCTACAGGCTATACGCCTTCTACAGCCCTCGACTTCCTTGCCGACGATGTCAAGCGAACATTGAAGTACGACCCGAGCAGCATGCGCCTACCTTTGATACTGGAGCAGTGGCAAACCATCAAGAATAGCGTGCCGACTGTCGCTTTCCTTGGCTTCTACGAAGGCCCATTCTGGCCGATGATCGAGATGCAGGCAAGGTTGACAGCAGACAGATGGGCAAATGAGAGCGAGCCTGCGCCTCAGCGTCCGTATGAGAAAGAGGAAAAGCTACTGCACCTGCGCAAAGCGATGCAAGACAAGGCCCTTGACATCCCGCAGTATTGGTTCAACGACTACCTAGGCTACGTGGAGGACGTATCGACGCACCTCAATCTCAAGCGCAACGACGGAGCGTTCCAAGAGCGAGAGGGATGCCAGTCCCCAGCAAGACACATCTCGATGGATACCGATGAGGCGCAAGCCATTTCTATCATGGAAGACATGCACCAAACATGGCGGGACTGCGTGGACAAAGGCAAATACGTTGCTCGAGCCGCGTTCCGCGCTATGCAAGGCGACTGGAACATTCATCGGCGCATTGAAAGCACGCGCGCTGCCTTCTCGGGGACCTTGACCGGCCACGCGAGCTTTCATCCTCGCTATCCGACCAAGGACAAGAGTGGCAAGACTTTCGACTTGGAGTATCTCTATATTGAGTCTGGCACTTTCAAGCCAACACATAGCGACCTGGCAATGACAGCTCGCAGGCGATACGTGTATCGCTACTCTGAAGCAACCGACGAACTCAGCGTGTGGTTTGTCAAGCCGGACAACGACCTCGAGGTCGATTATCTCTTCCACAACATGACATTCTCGCCGCCTGATGAGTCGACCAAAGCCGGTGCGAGTATCGCCAAAGCGGACCATCTCTGTGTAGAGGACATGTACTGGACTCAATACACTCTCCCACTCGAAGCCATCGTCCTGCGGAAGTTCGAGATCAAGCATACTGTTAAAGGGCCGAGCAAGGATTATGTGGCCACCACCCAATACAGCAGGCCAGTCCTAGACGGGAAGGCAGCGTGATATTGCACGCTGTTTGGATCGTTCTGAGTTTGCAGCTCCTGCAGCGCCCAGAATCAAGGGTGCTGGACGTGCGCAATGCTTCTACTTTCTGCCATACTCGGCCACTCTCAGAGGCTGGGTAGCTCGAAGTAGTCACCGTACGGAAATGAATCCAGTTGCAACCAAAGATCTGAGTCCAGGGGAAAGTCGTCAAACAATGCCAGCTCTGTGTCAAGGGACGGCTGAATTCCAAGTGCAGCTCCTTCACATGTTTGCAGATCGCCAGCCAACGGCTTCCCTAGCAGATGCCGCGTCTCTTGCTGGAGTTCCTTCAATACAACGTGGTAGCGCAAGCTCGGTGCGTTCAAGTCAGTAGCTGCTGCGAAGTGTTTCTGAACTGCTTCCGCTTTCTCCAGCAGCTCCTCGTTATCAACAGTCGAGACGACCCCGATCAATCGACCACGCTTTCGCTGGATGAGCCATACGTAGGCGATCGAGACGGCATTGAACGCGACGTACTGCGTGAACCAGAAAGCAGCGAAGTTAGTCCCTTCGGCTGACCCGCCGGTGAAGATCTCTAGTACCTGCTTGGCGGCATCTACGCATGCATGAAGATGTTCACGCACTTCTGCACCGGGTCCAGAGTCGATCAGCAGAAGCGGCCGGTGGATCAACATTAGGGCATGGGCGTGCGCAAGCCTCAGAACGGTGATCTGACGCCTGAAGATTGGGATCAAGCTTTGAGGGTGTATTGCGCCAGACAGTATCGTGGGAAGCGAAGATTGCCACGCCTTGAGCTTTGTTTCATAGGCTGACACGATAACGAGCTTACGTTGATCAGACTCATGATATGCTAGTCCTTGGTCGCGAGCTGCACTCTTGACAATGCGTGTCAACTTTGCATGCAAGATCGATGCCTGGACGACGCTATCTTTGCCACCAGATTCTGGCTGGGTCTCGCCCAGATCTTCGTCATCAATAGCTTCTGGATAGCGCTGGTCAATGATGTGATCGTGAATGAGCGCCGGTCGGCCCAATATGATTGAAAGGTATGTGTCCAAGGTGGCCATGGCCCAGAAGGTGCGCTTCCGGCACTCAAAGTCGATCCGATCACTGCTTGCTGAGCGCCCCTCGCTGCCTTTACGATGCAAGCCTACCACAAAAGCCAGCTGTACAGTTGTACCAAAGCTGTACCAAGCTTCATTCGGCCTCGAAGCGTGCAGTAGGTACAAACACATGGCCAGCCTAGCTTGCACGGACTCTGGCTTTGCCTTTCCGGTCTCTGTATCGAGTGCCTGTTTGGCAGCCTGGTAGTAGAGCTCGGCCTCCTGCCACACTTCCGCATTGGCATTCGAGATGTCGATGTAAGGGCTGGTTGCAGCAGTGAAGAGCGATGCAATAGCTAGCACCATCCACACGACAGCTTGACGACATGCCGACGCTGATGGCTGAGCGTCGACTGCCTGCTCGGATATTTGCATATCGCTCAGCCATGTTTCGACCGTTGGTCGATGTAGGAATCGATAAGTTGGCATGGCAAGATCGAAGTACGTCGCGACCAAAGTGTTTGCGGTCTTCCTCTCTGGAAGACATATCGGCTCATTGTGTATCGGTCGCAGCCGCCGGTCGCCATACGAGAAGACGGATGCGGTTCGCTCAGAGACTTTGACGCCCTCGCCAGCTTCCGTTGGCTTGTGGCCGAAGCGTTCCCATGCTCGTTTGAGGAAAGTGTATGTGGAGCTTTGCACTGAATCTTCGTCATCGTTGGCATTATCGTCTCCATCGTCAAAGGCTTCACTCGATCCAGTAGTGGCCGGATTATCAGAGAGAGTGACGATAGGTGTCATACCCAAGCCACCCAATGTACTCGATGAAGGCGAAGGCTGAACAATCCTCCCCCTCGTATAAGCAGCCTCATACCTACACTCTCCTCCCCTGCCAACTCCTAAACACACCGCACAAGGCAACTCCCCATTACAGCGGCGTTTCCGCTGTTTGCACCTGTCGCATGCTCGCGTGACTTTTTGACGTTTCGCCGGTCGCTCCGTGGTCTCGCTGTTGGGAGTTTGCGTTGGCGATGCATCGTGAACTGCTCCCGCTGCTGCGGCGCATTTGAGTTCCTCAATGAGGTGCGCGTTGATGTCGCGAGTAGCAGCAGACGTCGGCGGATCCATCTTTGATGCGGAAGAGGGGAGGAAAAGGAACAGGATGCGGATACGAAAGAGAGAAGGATCCATTTTCCGGCTGGTGAGATGCGGAGAAAGCGGGGGTCATCAGAAAATCCATTGCTGAGGTGTAGAAGATGTCTATCCGGTGTATCAAACGCCGCCAACGCCTCGCTATACGAACGCCACAGAACGCATTACCTATCCGTCCCATCTGCTACCTTCATCGTGTAGCCCTCATCTCCTGCTGTCCATGCGTGCCCTCGATCTTCCCAGGCTCTTCGAAGACAGCAGCCATAGCGTCCTCGAGGATGTTCATACCCTTGTCAATCTCATCCTCCGAAATGATGAGAGGCGGAACGAAGCGAAGCGTATTGGTACCGCAAGTGATGATGAGCAGACCTCGCTCTCTCGCCGCAGTAACGACGGGCGTAGGATCGGCGTTAAGCTGCATTCCTAAGATCAACCCACGACCACGAACTTCTGCAATCACCTTCGGAAACCGCTGGTGCAGCCTCGTCATCCGTCGTCGAAAGCTGGCTTCTTTCTGCACAACGCCCATGAGGAGTTCAGGGTCGGAGAGACGGTTGACGATGTAGTGCGCCAGTCGACATCCTAATGGGTTGCCGCCGAACGTAGTGCCGTGGTCGCCAGTCACTATCCGGCTGGAAACATCATCCGTGACAATCGTTGCGCCGATCGGGAAGCCATTCCCAAGCGCTTTCGCAGATGTGATGATGTCCGGATGCGCTTCTGGCGGGAGGTCACAGTGAGCCCAGAGCTTGCCTGTCCGAGAGAGACCGCACTGGATCTCATCATATATGAGTACTGCGCCTACTTCTGTGCAGCGCTTCCGGAGCGCAAGCAGGAACTCTTGGGTCGCGACGTTGACGCCGCCTTCGCCTTGGATGGGCTCAATGATGACACCGCAGGTGTTCTCTGTGACCAGATCGTCGATAGCGCTGATGTCGTTGTATGTGCCGTACCTGAAGCCAGGCAGCATCGGAGAGAAAGGCTTCTGGTACTTCGGGTTCGGTGTCGCGGATAGAGCGCCCATTGTCCGGCCGTGGAAAGACTTCTCGAAGCTTACGATCTCGTGCTTGCTTCCATCTTCCCGGATACTACGACCGTACTTCCGCGCAAATTTGATAGCTGCCTCGTTGGCCTCGGAGCCGGAGTTGCAGATGAATGCCTTCCCTGCGTCTTTCATACCTCCTGCTTCCCGCGTCTTCTCTACTAGCAATTGCGACAGTGCGCCAGTCCATGGGTTATAGTATAGATTGCTGGAGTGCACGAGTGTCTGCGCCTGCTGGTACAGGATCTTGGCCATCTCTGGGTCGCAGTGACCGAGCGAGTTGACAGCGATGCCGGCGGTGAAGTCCAGGTATTGCCTGTTCTCGACGTCCCAGATGTAGCATCCTTCGCCTTGCTGGAACATCGGAGGTGGACGCACGTAGGTCGGTACCATGAACGGGGATTGTGAGTTCACGAGGCGGGCGGTTTGGGAGTCAGAGGGTGGGTCTGGGTTCGAGAGTCGGGCTTCGCTCTGCGAATACTATTAGCGTGTACTGATTGCCGAACTACTTCACTTATATCCTACATCGATCGCATCTTTCATGCCTGCCGGAAGACTCGAGGCTGCCGTGGCCGCCGAGGCGTATGTTCGTCTGCTTGCTTGTGCGACTGGACATCGTTGAGTCCGCAATGCGGCGCCGAAGCGCTGACTACAGCTACGAAGAGACATGCTTGAGATGTGCAAGACAAGTGTGGAAGACGAAAAGAGGAAAGGGATTTCTGTACTTCGACTTAGGGTAGCAAAAGAAACATGTGATCCAATGGCATAGGGCGTGAGTAATAAACACTGCACGAGACAGAAAAAGTTCACTCGCATCCATGCTTGACGTCGTCCGCCAAGAAGTCCGGGGAAGCAGGCCGAGTTCGGCCCGGCAAGTCGAACCGAAGGCATAACCAGACGGAAGGCGCTGACGCTCCAACATCCTTCCTCGTTCTCGTTCTTGAACAACATCAAACATCTCCGAGTCAGGAACGAACGCCCACGCCAAATTGGCAAGTATCCGAGCCCTCATCATCGGTCAAGGACCCTCGAAAATTGGCCCCATCAATCAAGCGCCGTCCTCAGCCTTGGGCGCTTGGCAACTGAGGCGCAGAGCGCTGGCGTGCATCCTTCTGCAAGCCTTCTGTTTCAAAGAGCATTTTTATCTTGAATCACTGTCTTTAAGCAGTAAGTAGCTCGGGTCTCACCGGTCTCTGGATGGTGCTTGGCGCAGTTGAGATCCGCAGTGGCTTGGGACGGTACTGCCTCACTGTTGCAGGTATGACCATGGCAAGAACGGCTGAAGGGCTGTGCCTCACCGGCGGTAGATACAAGAGTTGGTCGTTTCCTCCCTCATAGTCTTCTCTTGTTCATTCTCACATCAACATCCAAACAACCAACCATAACAACAGGATATCACTGCCTGCCCTCCACTTATCAAGCCACCCATTCCCTAGTATACCCAGAGCGATCAGCAATCAACAGACAACATGCTTTCCCAAGCTCTCATCATCGCCGCAGTAGCAGCCAGCGCCCTTGCTCAGACCACCACATCCACTATCACCCAAGGAGTCAACACCCAAACAGCCACCGTCCTCATGCCCTCAACCCTCACAAGCGGTCTCGCCGGCTCTATCGTCGCCGCAGATTCCTGCGACACCACTTACGCCTTCACCTGTACCGACTCGCTCGGCTGCGGGTCCATCGGTACCCAAACCGTACGTACCTGCCCTATTGCCTCTCTGACCGGGAAATTAGCGACTCATGTACATCACAGTTCACAGTCACCGAAGGCCCCACAGACCGCCGATACGACCTCTCAACCTCCACCGCCGGCGCCCAAGGCACCTTCTCAGAATCCTGCTCAATGAGCGGGAGTACCTACGCCGTCTGCGTGGAGAGCTTGAGCGTCACCGCAAGCGTCGACGGCCAGCACACGAAGATTCAGACGAGCACTACTGTGACCCTCTCCGGCACTGACTTAGTTTACGGACAATTCCCAATCACTGCTGGAGGCGACAAACTCGCGAGTGCGACGGGATCATGCACATCAAGTGGCAGTGGGGCGGCTGCGACGGGTGTGAGCGAGGTGTACAAGGTTCTTGTTGTTCCCGCTGCTGCAGTTGCTATGGCTGTTGGTATGATGGGTTGAATTTGCTTTCATTGGCTTGGAGCGGTCCATTGTGCTAAGCGTTGAGCGTTGAGCGTTCTGCTATTGGAGGGAGGGCTACCTAACGACCTTGCTTGATATCCTCAGCTAGCTTCTCTGCGTGGGCATCTGATGTACGTTAGCTTCTGGGAACACCTTACGACCTGCTTCAAACTTACAAGTTGCCGCCTGCGTATGACCCGGAGGCGTGAAACGCAGTGACGAGACATCGATGACTCGCAAATTCTGCACGCCAAAGACACGACCGTGCGAGTCGACGACCGCCATCGTCTCGTTTGCAGTTCCCATCATACAGGTCGCTGAGCCATGGTGGATAGCACCGACCTGACCCCTGATGGCTTCCAGCAATTGCGCATCCGTGGTCACATTGTTGCCGGGAAAGATCTCCTCACTGGAAACAACACTAGCATCGACATGTCGCCATGCCTCCCTCGCACGTCGGTACGCTTGCACAGCAACTTCCTGGTCCGCAGGATCGAGCAACCAGTTCGTACTAATGACTGGCTTGTCGAGCATGCTGCTGGAGTTGATCGTGACGTTACCTCTGGATATGGCGGCGACCATGAGGATGCCGAAGCTTCCTACATTGGAGTTCTCCTGTGCGGGCGACCCACCTGCAGCAGGCACGATCTCAATCTCAGGCCAGTCCGCCGGCCATCGTGCCAGCCGCTCAAGGGTAGAGTTGCTAAGGTTCTGCCGGTACGACTGCGGGAGCTTTTCGAAAGATATGACATCGGATCCAATGTTCCCAAGAATACCTGTGGCGTTTTGAAGATACTGCCTGACGGCCTCGTCAAAGCCGCCGACGCTGCTTATGAGGGATGCGGCTGTGGGCACGGAGACATTGTGCGTAGGGCCGCCGATGTTGCAGGAATCATGCATGTTCTGGCCGACACCTGGGAGATCCTTTCGGACGGCGATGTTGTGTGCTCGGAGAGTCTGTGCTGGACCGACGCCGGACACCATCAGCAGCTGTGGAGAGTGGAAGACACCGGCACTGAGGATGACTTCTTTACGGGCTTTTAGCGTCCAGGACATTCCGGCGCTTTGGACTTCGACCCCAGTCGCGCAGGTGGAGTTGTCGAACAGGACACGCATTGCCTGGCTCATTGGGTAGACCGTTAGTGGGAGGTTGGCCGTGATCGCTGAGTCGAGGAAGGTTGCCTCAGAACTTGCTCGCGTCTTCCGTTCCGGGTCAAATGTGAAGGGCTGCAGCCTGTCAGCATTGCTTCAAACATTTTGCTTGCGGTAGAAGACCTACGTTAAACCCAACGCTGTCCAGCACACCACTCTCGAAACCTGAGCCGCTTGGAAAGCCAATCGCCTCAAGTGCACTGATGCCGTATGGACTGAACGGCATGACGAAGTTCGGGTAAGAGACTTGCAATGGACCTCCGGTAGGCGAGTAAGCGCTTGCATCATACGCCACTGTCGAGTTGACTCCCCTCACAGCATGGTTCGGTGCGGTGAAATGAGGACTGCGCTCGAAGTACGGAAGAATGCTGTCCCAGCTGTAGCTCTCATCTCCAATCAGCTGAGCCCAGTAATCGTAGCTGCCCCTTGTGCCTCGCTGGTAGATCATTTGGTTGCGACCCGAGCTGCCGCCGAGGATCTTGCCTTGAGCGTAATGGAGCTTTCGACCGTCCAGCTGTGGTTGAGGTACTGTCACCAGATCCCAATCGATCCACTTGTTGACATACGCATCTGGGTCGGCGCTCTCGGAATCCATGGAGTAGTAAGGTATCTGGCTTTGATTGCTGTTTGAGATTTCGTAGAAGGATCCTGCTTCCACGACCGCGATGGATAGGGATCGGTTTTCAGCCAGCCTCGTGGCCACTGTTAAGCCTGCCGTTCCTCCTCCGACAACGACATAATCGTATTCAGCGTCAACGCCGGGCATGCCAAAGTACGAACCAAAGAGAGGATGGCCTCGCGGTTGCTGCCAGGTGAAAGCATGGCTGTATGAGGCGCCCAGCGCCAGAGTAGAAAGGAATACCTTGGTATACATTGTGCTTCCGAGGAGATATGAGAGAGTAGCACCGAAAGACAACTTTCGCTGAGCAGCATAGGCTCCAGGTCAATATAGGCAATGAACTCATACTTACCTCGCTTGCGTGTCCCTATAGCGAAAGCCAGGCTTCGCCGATCTGCTGCAGAAGAAAGAGTGCTAAGTGGACCTGTAGTGTATTAAACTCCTTACTCATTGGGTATGGATATGGCTGCATAGCCAACGACAGCCGCAGAGACTCAGAGGTACCGCAGACCGGGTCAAGCTTTGTGTGTGCAGTATGCTTATACGGTAAATACGGTGAGGAAGAGTTTCGCGGTTCCAGTCGATCCGTGAGATCATGGCTTGCATGATTCGCTAAGCGGCTTATACAGCAAAAGCCGTGGTGGACCTGCGCGTTAGGTTCGAGGATCGACAGGTCTGGGAGAGCCGCACCCGGGGGCGAGGAGAAAGCGATTGCGCTGAATGCGCAAGCTACGATTGTAGTTCCCAGGTGCAGCAATACGGTACTCGGAGGTACAAGCGTGGCAAGATGGCGGTCACGATGAGAGTAGAGGACATGAGCGAGGTGAGGTTGGGAGGAGAGATTGGAAGGAGTGGAGGATCACTGGAGAAAGCCGATATCATGCCTAAGGCAGCAGTCACGATGCCAAGATTTTGTCGAAGCACACGCGGCATCTTCCGGCCGAATTCTCACTATCGAAAACCTCCACCCAACTTCAGACACTGCTCTTTCACGACATTGACAATCCTTCATCGAACGGCAAGATGTCTCACCGCAAGGTATGCGATATACCGTACTGAGTAAAGGCGACCATGAATGCATGCTAACTGTACTTAGTTCGAAGCTCCACGTCACGGTTCTCTGGCATTCTTGCCGAGAAAGAGTACGCATTCGATCTCCCAGACGCCTTGAAGCATTGAAGCACAGCTGACCCTCATACCTTTTCCCACAGGAGCCGCCCGCCACAGGGGAAAGGTCAAGTCCTTCCCTAAGGATGACCCGAAGAAGGCCGTCCACCTCACCGCCGCCATGGGCTACAAGGCCGGCATGACCACCATCGTCCGCGA
>JAKLLW010001514.1:0-14239 GCA_022814695.1 Neocatenulostroma microsporum
TCATCGAAGGAGCGCCATGGGTCCATGTGCATTACATCTGTTGGTTGCTCTGGGTCCAGCTCACGAGCGGAGCGAGGTTTGCCGTCCAGGTCGGCGTCTGCAGGTGCTTCGATTACAGCGTGGACGTGGTGAGGGTAGTTGGAGGGCTTGGCGTTGACGCCGAGACGCTTTGCCACTGCGCAGTAGATGGCCACTGACTGTAGCGGCAGTGAAGTATGCGGCTCGTCGAAGAGAGCGATACTGATAAAGTTGTTCCGCAGAGCATGGTAATCGGCTTGGATTACGTTGCCAACCAGATTCTCCGCCCGCAAGAACTTCGCAACCTGTATCGCCTTCCTCCTCACGCTCAACCCGTCGAATTCTGGATCACGTGCTCGTATGCTCTCAGCGATACGATCAAGCTCCTGATCGATATCACTCAAGTCACCCTTCTTGCCCGCTAGCACGAACTGATCGTAGGCACCTAGCACCTCCTCCAACCTCACCATCTGCATCTTCTGCAACCTCATCCACTTCTCTAGTGCCATACCGCGGTGAATCTGTCCTACTACAGCAGCAGCGTGGTACCTCCTCGCCAGGACATCCTCAGCCTCATCTGGCGTCTCATCCCGCTGCTTCACCATAAGATCCTTGACATCGAAGCCTTTTGATCCTATCTTCTCCATACGCTCCACGCGATACTGCTGTGTCTCGAGCGAGGCATTGAACAAGCCCAGTGCCTCCTTATCGGTCTTTCTGCGCTCGTTGAAGAGCTGTCGCCACTTAGTCTGCACTGGTGGGCGGGCTATCTTCTCTTTGAGCTCATGTCTAGCCTCCCAGTATTTGTACTCTTGGATGCAATGCCTCCGCCATACTAGTGGCTCGTAGGTGATCTTGTTGCTGCGCCTGCATGTCGCGCCGAAGGCTACAGTGTCCTCAGGCGGCAGGTAGAAGACGATGGCTTCGAGAAGCTCGTCCGGCAGACGGGCAAATGGTGAGTCGTCCATGGCTGGTTTACGTGCTGTGTTGATAGTTTCAGTAGTGTTCAAGTTGCTCGACGAAAGCTACACGCTGGCCTCAAGGCTGTGGTTACAGATTATCAAAGGATCAGAGCGAAGCCAATGACGATATCCCCTCCGCCATATCTCTCAGGATTCGGCATGACGGCATCGGCTACGGCAGCCAGTCTCGGAAGCACTCGGGCCGATTATTGCTTGCTACCCGAAAGGCCTCAGTACCTATGGTTGGTTTACGTGCTTTCCACATGCAGACATCGAGCTTTGAGCCTTGCAACGGAACCTTGGAAGTTGCGACCGGCCTCAATTGTCAATAACAGCTTTGTCATCCAATTCTTCCAAATAGTCTTTCCGTACCTTACCGATATACCGGCACTTGGTAAGCCCGGGAGCCTTGTCAAGGTGACGTATCTGGGGAAGCCTCGGAAGTTATGTCAGACTCGGTGCTCGCAAAGATCGCGGGCGCCGATCAATCGCGTTCGCATATGACTGTCGCATATCCTCGCTCAGCCTCTTAACCTATTGATACCTGTACCCTCCTGCCATACCATCGATCAACATGGCTAATCAACAGGACGGCGGTGAGCTCGAGCGCGTTAACTCATTCCAAGTAGGTAAGCGATCTGTCAACCAGCGCAGCGATCAGCTCTAATATATGTCTACCACAGTGGCCCTCGGGACATGTCTCCCACCTCTCAGAAGGCCAACGAGGCGCTCTCGAGAACTTCAAGCAGCTCTGCGCTCAAAAAGGCTACTACACACCCGCATCCGACAAGACACCCGCCTCCCACGATGACGAGACACTCCTGCGCTACCTCCGCGCCAGGAAGTTTATACCGCAAGAAGCCTTCGGCCAATACAAAGACACGGAAGACTGGCGCGCAGAGAACCAGCTAGACACGCTATACGAAACAATCGACATCAACGAGTACGAGCAAACCCGCAGATTATACCCGCAATGGACCGGCCGGCGAGACAAGAGAGGCATTCCCTTCTATGTCTACGAAGTCGGAAATATCAGCGCCAAGGAAGTCAACAAAGATGTCAAGACTCATTCCGCAGCGAAGAAGGGCAAGACGCCGGATAAGATGCTCAGGCTCTTCTCCCTGTATGAGAATCTATGTCGGTTTGTGCTGCCTTTGTGCAGTGCCATGCCGGACCGGAGTCACGGCGAGACGCCGATAAGTCAGAGCAACAATCTTGTTGATATCAGCAAAGTCGGGCTGGCAAAGTTTTGGAGTTTGAGGAACCATATGGGTGATGCGAGTGCGCTTGCTACGGCGCATTACCCGGAGACGCTGGATCGGATTTTTGTGGTTGGCGCGCCGAGTTTCTTCCCGACGGTGTGGGAGTGGGCGAAGAGGTGGTTTGATCCTATTACAGTCGTGAGTACAGTCAGCGTGTGATGTTGTGAGGTTGAGGGCAGAAGCTGACAGATAATGGTGGGTATAGTCCAAGATCTTCATTCTGTCTGATAAGAACATGACCGAGACGCTGTTGAAGTATGTGGATAGAGATAACATCCCGAAGAAGTATGGTGGTACCCTCGATTGGTCGTTTGGCGACATGCCATTCCTCGAGGCTGGTATTGCGGATAACTTGCGATGGAAGGAGGATATCAAGCAGAAAGGGCACAGGACATTCCCGATAGGGCCGATTCGGTGGGCATACGATGAAAAGGGTGACTTGGTCGCAACAGCGCTAGGCAGTGAGAATGGCCAGCAGAGACGGCAGGTCATTGCTGGACTGCATCCGGAAGCTGGCGTAGCTAGACTGGCGTTAAGTCCAGGGCGCGCGGATAGCCAGAGTCAGCCGCCCATATCAGGAGCAACAGCGGCAGGAGCAGCAGGAGCTGGTGCGGTTGGTGCAGGTGCAGTAGGAGCAGGAGCAGCGATGGGATCACGGCAGGGACCAGAGGCATCGCAGAAGCAGAGCGAACCGCGATCGAACGGACGTGCCGCTGCACCAGCACCAGGACCGCAACCTGCGCCGTCTCAAGCACCACCGCCTGGGCCCGCACCACCACCAGCTCAAGCGCCACCTCACGCTCAGGGACCTGTACACGCATCTACACCATCGTCAGGACAGTCAGGACAGATACCCGGCTCAGCGACAGCAGCAGGCTTCGCAGGCGCCGCAGGTGTAGCAGGGGCCGGAGTAGGCGCAGCGACAATGTCTCGATGGCAAGGTGATGCCGATCAAAACATCGGCAAAGACCCGGACTCCGCTGTCGATGCCTCCAGCCGCGCGGGAACTTACAACGTCCCTTACCGACCTCACGACGCCGACTCCAACAACCAAGACTTTGCCAGCCCGCCAGCAGGTTTCCGCCAAGGCACAAGCGCCACGCGCTTCGAAGCACAAGCCGGCACACACACGGAAGGCCAACTAGCAAACGGCACCCCAGAAATGAAAGTCGATGGTCAAGGAACTAAACACGGTATCATGGAGCCTACCACTGTCGGGCAAGCGCCTAAGGAGCGGCCTTTACCTACGCCTGTTGGGGAGGACCCGCCAGCACCGGGTTATATGGAGCAAGCGCAGAATTATGCTGGTCAAGCTGTTGAGCAGGCGAAACACGTACCAGGGATGGTTATGGGGATGGTGGGGTATGGTGGTGGGGAGGAAGAGAAGAAAGAGGAGCAGGAGAAGGAGGTAGAGCCGAGGAAGAAGGAGGATCCGAGGGTTGATGCCATGCAGGGGAGCAGCGTGGAGGAGTTCTTGAGGGAGCAGAGTATGAGTACTAAGCCGCCGAAGCCTGCGCGGAAGGGTTGAAGGGTGGGTGTAGCTTTCGCGCGTTGGGTATAGTACTTGGAAGCAAGAGGACTATGGTTTTTCGGGCAGTACTGTATATTGCATAGACGTCCTGAGTTATGGCTGATGAGGTATTGTGTAGACGAGTACTATGCTGCGAGCCCCCTTCTCACCATTCTTCTCTTTGGCGCAAGTAGAGATCGGCTAGCTGGCTGTTGTGACTACCTCGCTGTCTCCTCGACAGTCATTGAGAGTGTTTTAAGACGATTCATGGAGTTGCACGCATGGCCTGCCTTCATCGAGGCCATATTGTGCTTAGTCACTTCGCAAGGATTCCGGAACAGGATATCGCTTGCCGAGTTTGCGATCTGCTTACCCAGCTAAGGAATCCTTCGAGCTTACGCTACATGCTCCACTCCGTCGTTTTGTTGCGTGTCGCAGTCGACACAGGAGCAAAATGTCCGACCGCAAAACCCCAGCGCAGCTCTCCGCTGGTCGCGAGATTCTGATACCGGAGCCAGATGGCAGGATAGAGGACTACGTCTCCCGATGGTCGAACACGCAAGTCTCGCTTCCGGCTGGCGTCGTGGTGCCGGCTACTGAAGATGATATCGTGGCGATCGTCAAGTATGCTGCAGGCAATGGGCTGAAAGTGACACCTGCGGGTGGCAAGCATGGGACTTTCGTGCCGATTAATGACCGTTGTATCTACCTGGATATGCGGAACTTTATTGGTATAGATCTGGAAGAGCACCAATTCGGTGCTGTGACGATGGGTGGTGGAGTCGTTACTCGAGACGTCATAAAAGTGCTTAGTGAGCGAGGCTTTTACACCAGCGTTCCGAACTCAAATGCAGTCGGTATGGTAGGGTATTGTCTTGGTGGTGGGAGTTCGGCTTTCAATGGGCTGAAGGGGTTGGCCATTGACAACATTCTGCGTATCCGGATGGTGACGGCTTCTGGGTCGGTCGTGGAGCTCAGCCGGGAATCTGCTGGCGAGGAAGGCGATCTGTTCAATGTGCTCTGCGGTGCTGGGTTCGGCTTTGGTGTCATTACTTCTCTAACACTGCGAGCGTGGCGCATCAGCGAGCTGGGAATGCATGAGGACAAAGTGTGGACACGCAAACTCATTTTCACGCCTCCAGGGGTACAAGCAGCAGCAGAGCTGTTCACCGAGCTTCAACATCCAAAGCCCAGGATGACGACTTCTCTGCTCTTTATGCGTGCACCGCCCTCTGCAACCAGGCCGGGAGCGCCGATGATACTACTCAATGTCTCCTACTTCGGACCATCCGCCGATGCAGAGAAGGCAGCAGCTGTCACGTTCGATTCCAAGTACACATCTGGAGCGATCATGGAGACCGGCTCCGCCCCTCTGAGCTCCATGAACGATGCAGTGGAGCCTTTGAACCGGCATGGCGATTACAAGGAGCTGTACGCTGCTTGGCTGTTATCCATCAGCTCTGATCGGATCGTCTCGGCCTTCAACAGATGGGTCAAGTTCGGAGAGAGCACACCAGAAGCCAAGGCAACCAGCTACGTCGTCTTCGCCGCAAAAGGTACGAAATGTATGCTCCAGCACGACCGTGAGGGATTGAAAGCCTTTCCACGAGCTATCAGAGGTAGAAGCGTGTTCGCGCAAGTCGTTCCTTGGTGGACTGCTGAGTCTGTTGAGACGGAAGCGAGGAGTTGGGCGGCGGAGATGCTTGGGATAGTTAATGCGCAGCAACAACACGGTTTAACGGAGAAGGATCGGTTGAACGACGCGGAGAGGGTGACGGCGTTCGCGGCGAATCTGAGCAAGGGTATTGACCTGAAGACTGTATGGCCAAAGGCGAAGCTTGAAGAGATCAGACGGGTCAAGGAGGTGTGGGATGAGAAGGGAGTGTTTTGGTGTCCGGTGACGGATGGAGTGTAGGCGTATGCCACCGCAGGCATATGCGATCGATGCGTACTGGTTGCTTCATTGCATTTGTTCGGCGCAAGATTGTCAGCTGCGATTTCTCCTCGTATAACGTAATCGGTGTGTTGAGATGGCTTTCATGCAGACTGTCAAGTAACAAAGTACTATTTGAACATCGGTTTAAAGCGCCAGCCTAGACCAGCTTTCCCAAGACGGCGTAGCAGTTCGGGCTAGAAGGCGAGATTAGAAGGCTGAAACACTTAGTAGTCTCACCACCATCCTTCGCTTCTCCACGCACGTTCGTCAAATGTCGGCTCTATTCAGATTTCGACAACAACCCGATCAATCTAGTACGATACAATACAATCTCATGTAACAGACCTGCGCCCCGCGCAAGCTAGGCATCCCGTATGGTCGCTTCGCCATCGCATTCGCTCGCTGATCTTGAATGTAACCATACAAAGCGACTGTTGACGCTCAAGACAACGACATGTGGTCAAGACCAGTGCACACCATGCCCGGAGTATGTCCGGATTGGAACGTAGGGTTTGGTTAGGCGGGAGGATTCCAGGCTAGGAGGTAGCATCCTGCAAACCGCTTGCCGAAACAAGGCTACCAATGCGCCAACGGATTGACGCTACTTCTCGACGTCCAGGCACTTCACGAAGTCGTAAGAAGACTGTGGGTAGGTACGTAGCATCTTGCTATATCTAGTCGGGAACACCGCCGTTTGTTGAAACCTGTAAACATATCATTCGTTCTTTGGCTGGTGTGAGTCGTTGGAGGCCACCTCATATCCTCAAAGCATCCTTTCACCACAGTATCGTTCAGCTGCTGTCTACATACCCAAGCCTGAATATGTCTTCCCGTATGGCGGTTCTGGCTCTGGCGGCCTCTACATTCGTTGCTGCAGCGCCTCATCTCTATCATCGAGATGTCAAGGCTAATGCCTCCACTCAATTCGCATCGACGACGACCTTTGCGTTCACGGGCACCACTGTCCCCACTGGCCTCTCGATCTCCGACTACCCGATCGATGCATCGCCGCTGAGCCGCCACTTCACACCCGATAATGTGGCCGTGGCGGATGGTTTCCTCACCTTGACTGTGCCTGGTGGCCAAGAAGGGTCAAATGATATCTCCTGCGCGGAAGTGGCAACAACTTTCGATGTCAAATATGCGAGCGTGCGAACGTATGCTACTCTGACAGAGGTGGCCGGAGTCTGCAATGGTGAGCCGTTTCCGTGGCATTGTCACGTCCGGTATGCTAACGACGTCCAGGCATGTTCTTTTACCAGAATGACACCCAAGAGACCGATATCGAATGGCTGTCCGATCCCGCTTCCACATCGAACACCGACGCGCACAACGGAACCAGAGCGATGCAGTATACCAATCAGGCGTTGGATGGCGTCGGAGCCGATGCGACCAGCTTATTTGGAGCGTCGCCAGATGATGCAACTTCGGTAAGAGTGTCGGTTCGGATTTGATGTAAGACTAGGTGCCTTGTTACTGATCATTGAGGAGGCCGTTCATGAGTATCGCCTAGACTGGACCGCGGACTACACCGAGTTCTACATAGATGATGTGCTGCAGCAAAGAATGACTACGAACGTCCCTACGGTATCCGGCCCATGGATATGGAACAACTGGGTAAGTAAGCCTTCTTACAAAGATTTTCATTATCATACTCACACTTGTCTCAGGTCGACGGAGACCCAGCCTGGACAGTGGGACCGCCGGCGACCGACGCGGCGTTCAAGATCCAGCAGATCGTCATGTACTACAATCCCGCCTAGTCATGCAACAACATGGCGCGGTAGAGGGTAGTATATGTGTTGGAGCATCCAAAGCAGTGTTAGACGGCGGTATTGGGTGACATGCGTGTAGTATAGGTCAGATGTGCAGGCCAATCTTTGTCCGGCGCTCTTGGTACGATCCGCATCGAAACTCGGAGGTGTCCATGCCATTGTATGAGCTGCGTAGGTATTGAGAGAGTGTCGTCGCGCATACTGAGTGCGGAGTGGTTCGTGCTGCGTTCGTCAGACGTTTTCACAACCCGACCTCTTCTTCACCGACATGGGAGGCAATGTGACAGCAAGACCGGCACGCATCCCAATGCTAAGGCGGACTAAGGCTTCCTGGCCGAGCAAGGCTCGGTGAAATAAGTCGTTGCCGACAGAGTTCTCAAAGTCGCAAGTCTTCTAAGAGGCCGGTGGAGGCCTATACAAGGGCCTAAACAGCCACGACGCTGTCGAGAAAGCGCCACACTACCACTCTCAATATCTCGTCGTCCTGTCGGTCATAAGACTCATGGCAGGCAACCTAGCGGCCAATTGCACCATCGTAACAATAGAGATGCCGACCGGCAATGAGTTGTTTATCCGCCCCTTGGAGGGCTGGAGTATCACAGCGCGTGAATAGTGCTCGCAACTGTGTTATGCGCTGACTGTATTATCGGTGCTGCTGGAACTTCCCATGTTCGGTGCAGAACGCGACATCTCGAAGTGCAGCGGCCGCCATTATCGGTTTGCCGAAAGTCGGAAGCTGGTAGAGAGCTGTCATGTGCTGCAAAATATTGCACAGCAGCAAATGGCCAAGTTAATGGAGGCCGTGATCAGTACCCGGCGATGCAATGTTGCGGTGACCTGCTCTGCTCTGCGACTCAACGATGGATGCAGTAGGCACGCAGGCCCGGTATCTGAAATGCGGAGGTGTGTTGCAGCCTTCCCGGAGAGCCTTCTGTGAATGTATCTCGCAGCAACACTATCCCAATGTAGTAAGGCCTATTCGTGAGAGATCTTTATATTCTTTCTTGTGCAGCATCGCCTTTCATCGCCGTACGTCGCAACATCGCCAACAAAGCATCCTTCATTGAACACTGCTACCGCCACCACCACTCCCCCAGTCATGGCAGTGAGTCTCACGATGGATGACTCGATCATGGCACCGCCCGGTCGTCCGCCAGAACCATCGTTTGTTGCATTGCCTGATCTGCCGCCGAAGAGGAAGCGGCAAAAGAAGCCAACATCTCCTTCAAAGCCGGTTGTCAAGAAAGATGTCCAGAGGTATCATCCACCGAAGGGCGAAGAGCCTTACAGGTGTAACGTTTGTCGCAAGACATTCACCACCCGGTACGTATGAACATGTTCCCGATGTCTCAAAGAGACCAGTGCGATCCACGTTACTTTACGGTCTTAAATCAACGCCATGGCGCATGCTGACGCTCGCTTTGTGATCCAGATCCAGCGTCCAGCGGCACTACAACGACAAACACATTAGCGAGCCGCCTGGCACGGCGTGGAACGACCATCCCTCCTGCATCGCTCCTTCCCATGCCTTCAAACACAAGCTTGGCCGCCCATTCTATCCCGACTTTTTCGTCCCGCGGGATGATGGCAGCATCCGTAACTTGTCCTGGCCTCAGAGAAGCGCGTGGCCCGAAGAAGCCGAGATGTTGCTGGAGAACGAGCAGTACAAGGCGTGGTACAGGCGCCGGTTTGGTAAGGACGCGAACCCGCCCTATCTTGACGACCCGTCATACGTGCTAGCCAAGAAAGCAGGAAAGAGAGTCAGTTATGTCGGTGACGCAGATGAGGTATCCTATGGAGAGGATGCTTGGGTCCAGCTCCAGTGCTTGCTCGACAACGTCACGCCAGAGACCTGCGCGCAGCTCATCGAAGCCGCAAAGACGGAGGATGGTCGAGAGAACGGCGGCATGGACGACGTGCTTCTGGCCGTCACTATGCATATGCCGTCCGACTTCGCCTGCGAGGTCTTGGGACTGAACTTGCCGACCTTTCAGTCATGGCTCAAGCAAGCGGTGGACAACTTCGCCCAGGTACACGCTGTCGATCCAAGGACTCCTTCACTCTGGGATGCTCAGTACTCAGAGTTCTCTGAGACGGTCAAGGAGGTCATGTCGGAGCATAAGAGGCAGGATGGGTCGTGGAGGGAGCTGGGGTGTTGCAGGATGAAGTGGGTAAGGGAATGCTTTAGGCAGGCTGGTGACGCGTAGATGCTGTCTCCGGACGCGCATCTCCGTCGCCAGTCACCTGGTAGGCGCTGCTTGGCTTGTCGTGCCGTTCGATCTCTAGGGACGAAGACAGGCAGGTGAGACCTGCACGTGTCTACGCTCCGCTGCTTCTCCGAGTTGCGACAACCGTTCAAAGGAGTTAATGAAATGCTGCAATTGAAATATCACTCCCTCGAGTCAACACGACTGCAAGAAGACTCCACTCCAGTAGGTAGATTTGTTTTGCCATCGTAGCGTGCGTCTTCAGGCGGACTGTGTCGTCTCCGGCCACGTATGAATGCTGTTCGTGAACCACCCATGCTGTAGCACGAGGCGCAGACGACCATAACCTCGCTTGGCTCCTCGGGGAGAGCGCTCATCACATGCTCTGGCGGCGGCGCGCATAGTGGTGGGTGTTGCGTGTGGTGAAGAAGACATTGCAATGCTGAAAGACACGAAGTCAAAAGTCAGGAAAGCCAGACCCCTGATCCCAAACGGGGCAAGCCGACGATGGGCTCACGTGACAATATGAGCATGAGCCACAAAGCAGTGAGCAGCAAGACACTGACATGAAAGGTGAAAACCACGAATGAAAAGCATGAAAGTATGCCGGTCATTTTATGGTCACATGCATATGTATGTACTTGCTAACAACTACCGAGTTCTGGGCGGTAACGCAGCCGCTGAATCCTCAGATCAATAGGCTCGAGCTGATATTTTTTCGTCCTTCAGCTACCCAACTCCACCCTCTTCTCCAGCAACTGTCTTGCATCATTCTCACTCAGCAACTCTAGTCCCAGCTGCTCTAGTGCATGGCGTGCACTCTCGTTATCCATGAATACCAGTCTCTCCACCTCGAAGAGACCCATCTGCTTCTTCTCCGTCGGCTCTGCAGTATCACCATTGGCATCTTCCCACGCTGCACCCTCATCATCTTCATCTTCCCCGCCTGATCGGCCAGGCTGAACTCGCTGAATCTCACCACGTACTGGTAGGCCTAGCAGAGTGACACCCTCGAGCACCTTGCGCATGCCCGCTTGTGCCTGACCTGCACCAACATACTGATCAACATGAGCGCAGATAGCGCGGACATCTGCAGATACTTGTGTCGCGCCAGCGGTGGAGAAAGAATGCCTGGTGAGCACATTGTCCCAGATGTATGATTGAATGGTATTGCAGACTATTCTGCTCATGCGGCGTAAAGGTAGCTTGCCGACAGCCTTGCTCAAGAAGCCGAAGTACTCTGTGAGCAGGCGCAGAGTGGGGTCCAGCTCAGCGGAGATGCTACCTCCAGCTGACGAGGACGATAGCGAAGCCCAGGTTGCAATCCGGCTGTAAGGTCTCAGTGCTTCCCGAATGTTGTATCCGAGCGTCTCCACGATAATGTTTTCGCTTCTCACACGAAGGCGATAGTAAGCAGCTGCTGTTTCGTCGAAGAGTGCACCATGTAACTCGCCATCAGCGTCGCCACCGACAGCAGAGCTCGTCTTTTGCTGAATCTCCTGCAATCCGCCAAGCTTACTGCTAATCTGATCGCGATTCCGGGCGCGTTCTTGAAGCTCATCCCATAGTTCAACGAAGAAGACATCATCGCTCCAGTCTCGCATCGCACGCTCAAGGTATTCCGCCGATCCAAAGACACGGCATAGGCGGTCTAGACCTTTGACACCTTGAAGTTCGGCTTGGTCTTCGCGTGTCAATCCATGCATTGTGCGGCCGACGGAAGAGGTCATAGCGAGGTATGCTTCTAGACTGGCGTGCAGGCGCTGATGGAACATATCGAAGATAGCGATCTGTACGTCAATGAGGAAGCGGAGCTTCTGACTGAAGCTTGAGAGTGGCCTGTAGCGGTCGGTGATGGTCTCGAGCAGATCGTTGACGTTGATCGCCATCTTGGTTGGCTTTGTGGCATCGGAGCCAACGGAGTCATAGTCGAGCTCCCCAGCTTCCGGTGACTCCACGATAGCACGGTAGCGAGACAGTGCGAAGTCGCGCTCTGCATTCAGCCACTTCGGGAAGCAGCTGTAAGTGTCAAGGAGGAAGTATGCGAGGCCACGCCATGGTATACTGGGTGAAACAGGCGCGTAGCCGCATGTGTCGAGCAGAACGGTGTCGAAGGCTATGATCTCGTGCACAAGATGGCTTAGCAGCTGAACCTGGCCATCGATCTGCTGTGCAAAGCTCGCAAGCTTGCGTCTCAGCATGGGAAGCAGCGCTGTGATAAATGCAGAAGTGGCGTCCATGTAAGCAGGCGTAAATCCCAGGTCTGAGCCTCGGAAGCGTTGCACAAGGAGCGGTTGAAGGGAATTCAAGAGGAAGTCCGAGTACGTGCTGATGAGCTCTGCGGCATGTTGGAGGAAGTATTCAGGCTTGTCTAAGCGGTTGGTGGGCTTGTTGCCGGAGAAGTGGTAGGTGAAGCGTTGCTCAAGCGGCTGGACCATGACCTCGAGTGGCAGTAATACAGGAGGCTCGTAGTTCGGCGGACGCTCGGTACTATTGTGCTCCAGATCTTCTAGTTCAGGCCTCTGTAAGTCTAACAGCCTGCCAACATTGGTGCTCCATTCTTGCTGTAAGGCCAATGGTACGGTCTCCAGCGCCTTCGGCCAGGTCATCTTCTTCAACGTCTTCTCTAGGTCGTCGGCGAAATGTTTCCTAATCGTCTGTCGTGCCTCGCTCACCTGCTGTGCGATATGATCGAGCAGATGTGGCGCAGCACCTTCTGCGGCCTCCTGTAATGGCTGCAGGCTGGTCACAAGGTGCTGAAGCCTACGATATGGCGCCAGAGCAGCCTCGTCTGACTTCCCAAGTTGGTCCACACATTCTGACCGTAGCCCATCGACCTCCTTCAGCAGCTCTACATATCCAGCTGCCACGTCCAGCTTTCGCAGCCGCTCCATGCTGGCCTCAAACTTTTGTGACGCTTCATCGCTCGTCTCTGATTGCGTGACGATGAGCAGTCTGCGGTCGATGTCGTTCTGCTCATCCTCGAACGCATGAGCTTTGCTTCGAATAGACTCAGTATGCTGGTCGGCCTCTCGTCCTGCACTCTCCTGGTCCTGCTTCGCTTCGTCAAGCTGCCGTTTCAATAGCTCTTGCTGTTTCTTCACATTCTCCAATAACGAGTCCAGGCTTTCAAGGTCAGCGTTCGATTGAAGCTTGTCGTCTAAGTAGTCCTGCACCCGGATGTCCATGACGCCTGTCTGTCCGGCTGTCAGAATGGTCGAATCGTTGTAGACAACTTTCGTTTCGTTACGTCGTCCAGAAATCCTGGCAGTCGCATATACCCGAAAGGGTTTAGCGCCGAAATGAACTCAAGGTCGACACGTTCAGCACGCGTCTCTCTCTCTCTACTCACATACGTAGTACCATCCCAGCGCGGCAGGACTCTGTAGCTTTCCGTATGCGACACTCTACGCTTGAGATTGTGAGGAGTGTATGCACAGCCAGGCCACGTGACGGGCGGCGAGGTTTTCGCACATTACTGCCTCCTACAATCCTATGGTCCTAAGACCCGATTTTCCTCTCACGGTGAAGTGATCAGCTAAAACGACATCAGGGTGCGAACGAGTCCAAGATCGCTGGGCTCGGCTTCTATGGGCTATTTTGCATGGTTACACAAAACGCACATCCCTGGTGCCCCCACCACATGCAAACGGGCGACCTTGGGCGGACCTCACTTCACCCTCGAGAACTGTCACATGCTAGAAGCGCTTCGCTTGCAGACTTTGTCGGTTGCTGCCTAGCGCGGTCGGTACCACGCTGCCTACATGACACACACTTCTCTTCTTGCTCCAACACCACACTTGCCTTTGCATGACCAACGTACTCCATTGAAGATTGGCACAACAGTGCCACCGACATGGATGTGTTCGTGAGGAACGTACCGCATCATGCTACTAACAAGCAGCTGGAGAGGTTCTTCGACAGCCCACTGCGCCAAAGCGGAGTCACCACGTATCATGTCGAGAAAATGCGAGACAAGCCGCTGGCTATCATCACCGTCCTCGACTCGATAGCCGGCCAGCGCTTCCTTGAACTATATGGCCTACCTCAAGGCGCACCAGCGCATACATACGGCAGGGTTCCCCTCAAATACAACAACAAGTTTCTCCAGTGCAGCAGAAGCCGGAACCAGCCTAGCGACTTCTCGTTGAAGTCCCTAGCGTACGAGGCATCACAGAGGGCGGCGGCAGACTCAGTCTCAGCACCAAGTCAGAGAGCTGGACAGAATGCCAGTATGACGCGCTTCGGCATCACGGATTTGCAGTGTGGTGTATGGGACTACAAGGGCAACGCTCTAGCGTTCTCACCGCACTACCGGAAAGCTGTCACTCAAGGGAGTGTCACGTTCGGCCACAAAGAAGCCATCATCCTGCTCGGCGATTCACGTACAGACCACGTGAGGATCGATCTCAATTATTACAACTGCGAGCACGTAGTCCTCGGCACCTACCAGGACCCGACTGTGTCGATCACGTTCAATGGGATGGCGCCCAAGTTCTATCACGTGCAGGGCGAGGACCTCTTGTCTGCTGCGCTCACGGCATTGGTGATCGGCAACACCGCTGCGAA
>JAKLLW010001515.1:0-14227 GCA_022814695.1 Neocatenulostroma microsporum
CCTCTCGACGAAGTTCGAGACGTTATCTTGGCTTGCTTCTTCTCTGTCCTTGGCTTCCTGCTTCTGATCTCTTTTCCGATTGCACACTGGGCGGTCAAGCCGATTCGGAAGCTCCGTGCTGCAACAGAAGCGACGGTCGTTGGACCTTCTCCTGATCCGAGCAATGGCGATGACGGCCTCTCTTCCAGCATGGGCGAAATCTCTAGCAAGGAGACATACGAGGCAGAAATGCGCGACCGGAGGCCTGGACTCAGGCAGACGATTAGTAATATGAGGTTCCGAAATCGGCCTGTTGTTCCAGCCATCAATGCTCGAAGCGGAGATGATCACCACTTCCGTATCCCAAGCAAAGTCTCGCAATCGAGACACTGGGTGGACGACGAGCTTTCGGCTCTCGTTACAACCTTCAATCAGATGTCCGACGAGCTCTATGCGCAGTACACCGAACTTGACGACAAAGTCCGCGAGAGGACGATCGAGCTGGAGCATAGTAAGAAGGCGGCAGAAACGGCAAATGAGAGTAAGACTTTGTTCCTGGCGAACGTCAGCCATGAGCTGAAGACACCCTTGAACGGTATTCTGGGCATGTGTGCTATCAGCATGGAGGAGGAAGACGACCCAGCCAAGCTCAAGCGGTCGTTGGGCATCATACACAAGAGCGGTGATCTGCTCTTGAAGACCTTGAACGATCTTTTGACGTTCAGCAAGAACCAGTTTGGACATCAGGTATTGGTGCTCGACGAAAGGGAGTTTGTACTCCGTGATGTGGAGACGCAGGTACTATCAATCTTCGGGCCGCAGGCGAAGGAGCGGAAGGTCGACCTCCAAGTAAGGGTTGCCGAGCCGCCGGCTGGACTCGCTGAGTTATCTAGTCTCCGTGACGGCGTCATGTGGGGTGATGTCCACCGCATTTTACAGATCATCATCAATCTGGTCTCCAACAGCCTGAAGTTCACACCTGATGGAGGATCTGTGACTGTAAGCATCCACTGCCTGCCAGGAAATTCCGGCCTATCTCCACCTGGACGGCAGCGAAACGACGTGGCAGCCTCTCAGCGCAATTCTGTAATGATGGATAACGCGGTCGTTGGAACCGCAAACTTCATCAACCCTGATAAAGCCAATTCTATCACGGAGACGAGCCTGCCTGACTCCGGACCCTCTGGCCGAAGAATCATGGTTGAGTTCGAGGTGCGGGACACAGGACCAGGTATCGCACAGAATCTGCAGAAGCAAATATTCGAGCCGTTCATGCAAGGCGACGTCGGACTCAACAGGAAGCACTCTGGGACTGGGCTAGGTCTCAGTATCTGTACGCAGTTGGCAAGCCTGATGAGAGGATCCATTGAGCTGCGAAGCACTGTCGGCGAAGGCGCCACGTTCTCCGTGAAGATACCTTTGCGGCAGCTACCCCGCAAGAGCACTCCCAAGCCAAGCGAAGACATTGCCACAGGTCCGCCGATGGTAACGGAGCCTCTTGCGTCGACAAATGAGACGTCCGCGACCCCAGACACCGCCGCTCGAGACTCTCAGGACCACGTCAACACTACGATCGCGAGCGACTCGATCGAACTGCCACAGGCGGCGGGTCAGGGTGGCCAGAAGGCCGACGAAGATGCAAAGATAGTAGCACCCCAGCAAACCCCTGCTCATCCGGCGACCGAAGCGGTGTGCCAGGATGGCGAGAAAGCTCACGAAGAAGTGACTATTGTAACACCTCAGCAGCCTGCTGTCCAACCGGCGACCGATACTCCAGCCGGTGCAAACACCACCGAACAGCCCAAAGCCGCCAAAGAAGCACCGCAGGCTTCTCGCGAGGTTCGAGTCCTCGTTGCTGAAGACAACAAGGTCAACCAAGAAGTGATCCGACGCATGCTCAAGCTTGAAAAGATCCTCGGTGTCACTATTGCCGAAGATGGGCAGCAGGCCGTTGACTTCATCAAGTCAAACTCGTCACAAGCAACGCCGCCGGTTGCTGATGCGCCGGGCCCTGATATCAGCGCGCCTCCACCTTACGACATCATCTTCATGGACATACAGATGCCGAATCTAGACGGCCTCGCCGCTACTAAGCTGATTCGGGAGTTCGGCTTCAAGGGTCCAATCGTGGCATTGACTGCGTTTGCGGAGCAAAGCAACGTAGACGAGTGCATGGGATGTGGGATGGACCATTTCCTGGCCAAGCCGATCCGTCGGCCACTGCTCAAGAAGGTCTTAGCGGAGTACTGTTCGTATACAGCTGGCTGAGAGAGGGCTGAGGCTCAAAGTGAACCCCATCAACGAATTGCAAGCGCAATGAGTATGACGCGCCTGTATGGTGGAAAAGCGGACGCAGCACCGCCCGGGCACTGCGAGACTGACAGAGCAGCTCATGAGCTGTCTACCTTAGTCTGCGCTTGCTTTCGGCTCGGCGAAACGTCGAAGCCACAGCCACATCACCCTACACCGCCGAAGACATCGGAGCGATTCCGTGCGGTGCATATGGTACAAACAGAACGCAATGCGCCCGAGATGCTGCCCGGCCTTTTCGAATATCACCAGCGGCGAAGGTGCTATGCTCTACCATGAGTTCGGAGCTGCTGAACATGGTCTCGCGCCAGACACCATCGAAGACGAAAATGGAGGCGCCGCATTTAACCGCGACAAGGTGCCGTATGTTCCACATCGATTGTTTCGTGTGCGAAGCATCACATGTACGGTCTTCGGCGTGGAGACATCAATGGAGAAGGTCTATCAATAGGCCAGCGCGCTAGGGAGAAATCGAAGGAATACCATGTATAATGATAGCAGTGGGGATTGATTGAGGATAGCCTTGTATGATCATGTGTCAAATCATAACTCTAATCATCCAAACCCGGACAATCCTCGGAAGTCGTGCTCGCGATGCTCGAATAGTCGTACGGATCGGTCCAGATGATATTGAAGCTGCAGAGTTCGTCAGCACTTCGTTGTGAACGGCGGAGCTGAGTATCTGTACCTGTCATCAGGATAGCTTGGAGCGTCGTCGTCACCAAGTGCCGTCACGATATCGGTCAAAGCATCATGCTCCCAGCAGATTAGTATGTTGCCAGCTCCGCCGTAGCTCTCCACGGTGTCCGCCACGCAGTCTGGATCATCTCGGTCGCAGGAGGTATCTACCGTAAGGCCCAGGTCCTCTGCCAAGGGTTCGACAGTGTCATATGGTCGGGCACGCTTGCCGCCTGTGACGCATCAGCAAGGTGCTGCTTCAGACTCTCAGTCCTATCAAGGCCTCGCATACTGCTCTTCGGCGTCTCCGCCATTATGTAGCCAATGTCGTAGCCCGAGCTGGCACCAAATACGTTTCTCAGACACTGAGCTCGCTGCATGCCTTGGGCTGAGAGGCCGTTGCTGCCGTCCGCTGGCTTCTCACCATGTCTAATGAGATAGACGGTCGGCTCGGCGAGAGCGAGAGAGAAGAGGGAGAAGGCAATGGTAGTCATGAAGGACTTCATGTTGATGACTGTGCGGTGATACGAGGGCTGTACCGTACCGCTTGAATTGATTAGGGCAGGGGACAGCTACATATACAGATTTCATAGCCGGTGGATACACATCAGTCTTTGAAAAGTGGATCGCCAGCGGTCTTGCACATAGCGTTGCATGATCGTCTCATCTCCGTCTCCGAGCTTTGGGGTCAAGCGTCCATATAGGTCGTGATCGTCGTCGCCGGCGGCCTGCGGACTCATTGTAGAGTCGCGCACCCGCGCTTCGCGGAGAGAAGTGTGCTGCTACCTGTAGGTACACATCTGAAGCGTCTGATATGTGTCTAGTAGGTGAGGTGATCGGCAGGCACATGGTTGAGCCTCGCGCTGTGATTCGAAGACGAACAAGCTTTGCAGCAAGCTTCTTCGCCGAGGTAGGGCTGGACGTTGGGCTGCAGCGCAGTAGGTCTGCTAGGAAGTGTGTTCGACGACCGATGACTTTGTTTCAAGCAAGAGATGGTGGATATAAAGGCGGAACTGGTGAAATGTTGAAGTGCTGCTGGCTGCTGCTGGCCAATGATCCGTGCACGCTTCGCCGAACTCCGCAGCTCTGGCCTTCTTTCCTTTTCTTTCCTCTCCTCTTCCTACTCTGCTTCCTTCGGCATCTTCATTTCTATCGTCAGACTTCGTATGCCTAGGCTGTCCATGAGCCGCAATCATTTACCTGCCCTACGCCCTCACCATCACCGGCTCCCTGATAGGCAGGACATGTCGAACACTGGCGTACGAGATCCGCAGCACTAGAAACATACGCATAGTCTTCACCTGACCATCTATCTCGCTTTCCAAAGTCCACTCATGATACATCAGCCGACAACCCTACTGCCGGCGGCTGATGGAATAGAGGGCCCACGTCCAGCTCATGGTCAAGCCGAGTATGAAGCAGGTATCTAGTGCGACCTTCAAGACGGCTTCTATGTGGATACTATCCATCTCTTGCATTCTATCTAAACACTGGTGTAACCGGAGTGGCTGCTGAAGTTACGAGCTGGACCTGTTGTCATCTCTCTCCAAAGAACTCGGCTGCACACTGACAATTCCATTATAACCACCCTCCCATAACCTCCTCAAAGACAATTGGACGGACCTTTAACAGAACAGCTCATAGCTCCGTAACCTTCTCACACCCGATCCTGCAAACGCCTCCATGCCTACTTCCCACGCTTCTTCTCCAGTTTGCCAGCTTTCGCCGTCAAGATTCGCCCATCTCCACATCCTCCGTGCCGTTGGTCGCTTCCTCGGCCTCCTTGCCACCCTCATTCGTACCCGACGTCACAACACCATGGTCGTCACGCTCGTGGAACCTTTCAATCCACTCGTCGGACGGTTGCTCACCCCCGCTTCGCCGACCCCCTCTAACTCTGCCGTCGTCGAGCTCCACACTCGCCTCGTGGGCTTCGTCGGAGGAGCGCTCCAGGGTGTTGGATTTGCCGTGTGCCTTCATTGCCACATCCCATCCATTGCGCTTCATGACTTTGTCCAGCTCCCGGTTCATCGCTCTTAGCTGCGCATCCTCCTTCGACAACCCGACTGCGAGGTGAGCGGTGGGAAGGTTAGGCCTGTTGGGGTTGTAGATGTTGTCATGAGGAAGCGGCTCGCGGAACATGTTGGGCTTCGGCTTGAACTGGCGTTGTCCTGACATGGTGACGATGTTCTGTTGTAGAGTAGAAGGTTATCGGTAGTGTTTTCAGTAGTATCTTGGGATCTTGCGTTGCTGAGGGGTGTTGACCTTGCGCTGATGGTAGTATTGGATTTGGAAGCGAAGCGATTGATGAGTGCGGCAGGCAATTCGATGGATCAGGCGTGGGCTTTTCTGATGGAACGCATAAACTCGTTCGTTGTTGGATGCGTTGAGGGAAGTGCCGTGCAGCTTGGGGTGACGCGCTAGCGGTAGCGCGTGGCAGAGTGAATGCTGATCTCTGAAAAACTTTGGCAAAGCAACCCACCCATTCACCCGATAACGCAGTTGAGAACAAGTCACCTGAAAGTTGCAATTCTCACACCACAGTCCTCGAAAGGCCATCCTGAGCAGGGCACCCTTGTCCATCATCACTATCTTATCTCCATGACCGTCACCGCCGCAGAATTAGGACAACAGACCTCTCGACACACATCGGAGCTCCACATCTTTACGACACCCAAGTAACTCCGGTACCTTCTTTCCAGGTTTCGCGCCCACTGTGTCCGGCCTCAGAAGGTACAAAGTACCAAGTTACTGTGCACCCTACCAGGCACCAGGCTACACACTCAACCCAGAAATTCCTATCCCTCAACACCCTGCGGCGCTCACTGCGCTGGATGTGAGCTTTCGACGAATATGGATTCGGCGAAAATATTTGCACAGCACCCTGCCAGGAACAGCTCGTATGAGTGCTCTGTGGAGACAAGGAGGCTTCGTACGGCGAAAAAGCTGCGTTTACGTTTGCGGATCCGCGGCATTCGCTACGCGGACAGTTGTGACAGACTTTACACGCTCTTCGACCGGTCGAATAGAGGCCTACTGGCTTACACAAACTGTAGCTGGGAGGAGTTGTTGGACTTCGTACGGCAGCGGAGGCGAGACATCATTCCGCTACTTGACGTGGGCCAGGCCGGGGATTCCATTCGTCCCGAGTGGATGCCGGAATGGTCGGCCCTGGTTGCAGCGGGGATGATTGATGATGACAGCCTGGGCGTTCGGAACGCAGAGAAGAGGGTGCTTGAGGAGGCCAAGACTACAATGGAAAAGATGCTAGAGGCAGCGGACGAGCAGTTCATGTTTCCTTACTTCATAGATCTACCACCGGAACTTCGGGCCCTCGTCTTCGAACATGCGGTTATACATACTCCGGGAGGCCAGCGCCGATATGGCCGGCAGCTACTTTCCAAAGCGGGCACACTCCCACTATAGCTTTGACGACGCTTAACAAGGCTCTCCGAGCGGAAGCCCTCCCTATCTTCTACGCAGTGAATACCTTCGCTTTTGACATCCTGGACCAGGGAGAGGTCCTTTATAGTCGAAAGTGGCTCGAGCTGGTTGGGGAGCGCGCAGTAAGGTGGATTCGAAATATCGGTCTGCACCACCGGTACACGATGGCGAGACACCTCCATAACGACCACAGATGCAAGACGTTGCTGCTCGTGCACTGGGATTTGGCAGGAACAGTCGCCGTAGAGCATGATCGGTACGAGAGTTGCGAGACTTGCTCGGATCACCGAGTAGCGGTAGCGGAAACCGCGGCGGATGTCAAGGCGTTGCTGGAAAGAGTCTCGAAGAGTCAAAGCCGAGCTATTGAGGAGGACGGGGAGCTGCATAAGCACGGACGGCACAGTGCGGTTTCAAAGGCAGCGGAAGGCAGTTGTGGGACAGAGCATACGATGCTTGGCGACATGGAAGAGAAAGAAGCAGACAGGGAGAGAATGGGTCTTGAGGATTCTCTAGGCCACTCCCACATGATTTCAGAGATTTTCGTGCGAGCTGAGAGACGTGACCAGGGCGGGTAATACGTATCGCGACGATACCTGGTTGTCGTGGCCAGGCCTTGGTCGCTTCCCTTCCATGTTGCACCCTCTTTCCAAAGCTGATAGCTCTTGAGGAATGGCGCTGAGCTCTGCATGTAGTCATAATCTACGATCTCCTTCCGCAACTTGCTTGCTCTGAGGCTCACGACATCTCACGGCCCACCCACGGCTTGCCAGGCTCAATGTGGCACCGGTATCAAATTCCACCTGGTACACTGCGTAGAGATCACCGGCTGTGTCTCGCAACCTGCATATAGGTTTAACTCTGAATGCCAGCGAAGTAAGCGCTGGGAGACAAAGCAAACATGCAGAGGATTACGGATCTCATGCTGGGTTTAGCTCTCGAACGTGCTCGAGGCACGATACTTGAGTAACGCTAACAGAGCATGACATCTGCAGTGAAGGCTCCTGAGCCAGAAACAGCTTAGCAGCTTCACCTAGCACAGTGGAAAGACAGACTGCGGCGGCGCGAAGAACGAACGGTCGTCAACGGCGAAGGTACGAATTGTCCAGTCGGCGCTTGCGTCAGGGAGTATCCATTATGCCGATACGGGTAGCTTACCGCTCGGACCACTGAATCGCCTTGCAGCCAGGATCACTGCTCTTTGTCAGTCCTGCGATCGACATTTTGATGGGCAACTGTATTGGGAAAGCCTCGAGCTCTGGGTGCGGATCACGACTGGCAACTTCTAGACAGCGCAAACAACGAAGGCCAACCCGATCCTTCACATTGCGTGACGCTACGTGAGTGTTCTGTGTCACAACACTGATAAGAGGTTTCTCAGAACAACACCTCCTTCTCCTTGCAGTTTGTACTTTAATTCAACCCACACCTGCCTCCTGATCATACAAACCAAAACACATACCGACACCCAACGTCCAGAACGCTCTTCCACGCATCACATCGGCCTACCCTGGAAGCAGCAGTTCAAGACAGCCTCGCGTTACTCCCAACCACTCGATCCTACTGCTGCATCATACATCGCCACCATGTCCGGATCCCGCGACTCCAGCCCCAACCCAGAGAACTTCCGCAACGAACTACCCCCCGACGACATGTACGACCCAGCCAAGGTCAATGGTCCTCCAAGGCCTTTCGATCTTCCGGTCCTGGGAACCCAAGACGATGGAAAGATGAGGCGTTACAATGGTGACGACTTTCCTTCTCGCCGGGCGGTCATGAGCGATACAAATGCAGTCCCAGTCGATGCGGACGAGTACGGCATGCCGGTGAGCGGTGGTTTGTTCGGAGGCAAGAAAGCGGATCATCAGATGACCGAGCCAGTTCGCGATGGATCCATCGGAAACACGATCGGCGAGTTTGACAGTGGCGGGGATACGGAAGAGCCTGGAAGCGAGGAGGATGTGGTGATCAAAGTCAGCGATGCTGCTACCGAACCGGATGCAAAGTCTGCCAAGCCGGACCAGAAGCGTACCTATTTCGCGCTCCCGCCCGTCGACACCACACGGTTTCCTACTCCAAAATCCGCTACGAAGACACCGTCATCCACATCCAACCCGAATGCTACGGGCGGTAGCACGGACACCAAGCCTGTCACCTCAGCTAGCAAGGTTGACAAAGCTACCACTGCTGCTGTCAAGACTTCTGGCACTTCTCCAGAGGGCGATTTGCAAGTCAACCCAGGTAACAATTCCAAGAAGATGACTAGCTCCGAGCAGCGCGCGGATGGCGATGATAGCGCGGATGACGATTTCGTGGTGGAAGGCAACGCGCTGTCCAAGCCCGTGCATATCCAGCGTGGTACCTACAACATCAAGCAGAAGACCGATCCCGCCGATGCCTCTGGGAAACCAAAGCCGAAGCATATCAGCATCCGCGGCTCCGACGACGTCACCATCGACAACCAGGTCGGGCTTGCCGACGCTTTCGGCGTTCTGGGCGACATCGAGCGTAAGCGCAAGGACGTGCCGGGTATGAGCGGTAGTACGGAGGTTACGGGTACAGCGAAGGGTGATGATGGCGGCGAGAAGAAGCAGAAACTTGAAGATGGTGCTTGAGGCAGTGGTCTGATGAGCTATTCCAAATTGAGGTGGGCATGAAGAGACTGGATTTTTTGGTGGGTAGGCAGCGGTGTGATGATGCGAAGCGTTGTCGACCACAGAGGTCGGACAGTGGATCAAGAGTTGAGCGAGGGCGTAGAGTGTGCTTTGCGGAGTGTTGCGCCGGATGGTACCTGCCTTTAGTAGGCATGCAGGAATGAGATGGACAGTGCTTCGCTTTCGCGATGTTCCCAGCAGTTGTATCTTATCCATCATATTACTTGCGTTGCCAACACAGCAATTTTCAATCACGTTGCTGCAACTGCATTTCGCTGCAAGCTAAGGTCACGTCGCAACTCTTCCTCCGACTGTGCAGGATGCGTTCTGAGCCTCTTGAAATTTGAAGTCGGTGACCTTGAGGGACTCTCGCCCGAAGTTGCATCGGAGTGTATCAGCTTGCTCTGTTTCTGCTGCTGTGCAGCTACTCTTGTACTTAACTGCTTTAGTTTGTACCTCTCTATGAGCGCTCGGGGCGGTTCTACGTGGAACCCTGGTTCTTGCGGCTGCCTGTCGCCCACAGGACTCAAAGAGCCGCCGAGACTTCGTCGCGGGGATCTGAGAGGCCTCTTTGCAGCGCGAGCCACACTCCTTGTCCAGCGTAGGATTGCAGGCCGTTTGTTGTCGGTAGACCGCTGGCGGGAGGTTCTCCATCCGCTGCCAGCGCTTCCGATATGGCCGTCTCCGGTTTGGTCGGCAAGAGAGGTGGGTGTCAGTGGCAGGCCTTCCAGCCCGGCCTTATCAGCCCTGCTTTTAGCCCATGCGTAGTTGGCATCCGCTTGCAGGAGATCATGCAAAGCTTCCGCCTCAAAGCTCTTAAACGATCTTTTGCCCCGGTCGGCAGCGTACATCTTGTCAACCACCCGGCAGCTGCGGTCTGTGAATGCAGACAGACGCATGGTAGTCTCATATGTGTACTCTTCGCGAAGCTCGGCCAGGCGACGACGGCAAGAGTATGCAAGGTTACGAGCTTGATGTACTTTTGTCAGGCTTGGTAAGGGGCTGTGAGAATCTTCCGTCAAAGAATCAACATCATCACCTTCGCTTTCGTTGCGACCCTGACTGGCTGTCTGATCGAATCCACCGCTCATTGAGTAGTATTGTGATATGTAGCTCAGGCTATTGCCAGGCGAGACCGGGGAAGGTGATTGGAGATCTAGTAGCATACCGGCATCAACCAGGACCGGTCGTAATATATCCAGGAAGAACGAGCGCTCACGGGCGCTTTGTTGATCACGTTGTAGGTCAAGTTGCTGCCTTTTGGACTGGACGTCACTCAGAATGCCGATGCGTCGTTTACGTTCTTCTGGAGAGATTGCGATGACAGCACTAATGGCGGGATGTTCATCTTCCAGTTCCTTACCATACTTCCTTGCTGCGGCCTTTGAGCTTTGCGGTTCAAGGACATCTTGAGACCATGTAAGTCGTTGCCTTAGCTCGGTAACTTCGTCTTCAGCTCGTTGAACGACCGCCGCGGTGCTTATTAGCTTGACCAACTCCATACAGGGATTTGCTGTCAAACGCACACCGCCCACCATGCCTCTACTCGCTCGGTTGATAGTCGGTTGGGCATTCTGATAAAGAGTTTGTAGTATCCTGTTCCGCCGCGCTGTAGCTTGGGATATTGCGATTTGGAGGTTGTTCCTAGTCGCAATGTAATCAGACAGCACAGGCACTCCCTTATCGATGCGCTCGTTGTTGTGGTCTACCACAGATTGCAGCTCATCCAGGTTTCGGGCGATCAGCCGATCGTTGAACCCTCGAAGCTCGTCGTGGACGCTCTGCCCATTGCGAATTTCAAGCATGAGGTCCGCCATATTGTTCTCCAGACGCAAAAGGCGCTGCTCATGCTCTACCGCCTCCACCAGGAGTCGTACGAACGCGTCGTCATCCATAGTCCGAGAAGCCTGGAGCCAGCGTCGATGTTACTCCTCCCAGCTCCTGCCAGTGCTCACGACGCAGTAAATGATTGACAGCGCTGCGACACACCAAGTGCTACGTTGACACGAAGCAACTTCAGCGACCACTGCCGCACTGCGTGCCAATGGACAAGCATTTGCTGCACGCTAAGGCTTTGTGTCGTAGGTGCTGATTGCTTGGACTTCTTTGTGCCTTTTCTGTATGCAGAGCACCGGAAGGAGACTTAGCCTTATATGGCCGTCTTAGGTGCGAGAGTGTTGCGACATGAGGTCTCCGGCTGATGACGCCGGCCAGTAGCCCTGACTATAGTATGTGGAGGACAATAGACAACGCCACACGGAGGAAGCGGATACATCAAAGTCGCCAAGTGCGCGAGAGATTGAGAGCCGAGGTCGACCTTGAGTTAAAGATGCGCCTGTGGAGACAATGTTTAGATCGATTCCATCACTCACCCTTGCTATGCTTCTCCGGCTTGCTCATCTCATGCCGCCTGCATCAAAGCCAATGAGCGTCAAGCAACATCTCCGACCGCATCGCGACTGAAGGTAGCCCTGAGAATGTGCGTCCGCCGGAAATGCCCATTGATGCTGCTATGATTGATCCTCTGAACCTTCATCGTCGAGCTTGACCCTTTTCTCCACTTGGTCGAACATGTTGTCCATGCCAGCGGTGCTAGCGCTCCTCTTCGACCTCAAGCCACTAGCATCCGGAGCAGTTCTCTTGGTCGCATCGTCAAGGCCAGCAGCCTCCGTGGGCTTTTGTGCTGCAGCGGCTGCCTTGTCCGCCCTAGCGCCTCTTATAGCCTGAAAGACAACCTCTGCGTTCAGACTCATGCCGCTCTCGTTGACAACGGCGACCATCTCCCGCACCAGTGCCAGCTGCTTGCTGTCCTCGACCTTGTCACCGGCGGAGCGAAGCATCTCCGCGACTTTCGCATTTGCAGCGGCTGCAGCACGATCACAAGCTGCCTCGTAGGCCTTGGTCTGCTTCTTCACCGCAGCAATTGCGGCTTTGCGGGCTTTGATTTGACTCTCAATCTCGTTGAGCTGGCTGCGATTCTTCTTGCTCATCGGATTCTCAATCTTAGACGGTCTAGCATGCGCACCCTCGCCTTCAACAGTGCGGCCTTCAGGAGTGACTACCACTGATGGGACCCAAGTAGCGGAGCGTGGAGACTCATGTTTGTCACCGTTAGGGTACACCGGCGGATCGAAGTTGGACGCCGCGAGCTCGTTTGCGTTGCTCTTGAGAGTTTCGATGTCACGGGTGAGGGTGGCGGTATCCGGCGGGATCGTGGGATCGTCCTCATGAGTGAGGCCATCAATGTGTGGGGATCGTGGGCCGAAACCGAAGGCGGTGGTGGAGGGGAGGTAGTGCGCATGGTTTGACGGGCAGAAGTGAAACCCGTGCTCCTCGATGTACATGCTGAGCTGCTCAAGATGCTTGATCTTGGCCTTTGGCGAGAGTTCCGGATCACTGATGATGGCTTTGAGCTGATTGAGTGGCATGAACTGCTTCTCGCTAGGCAATGTTAGCGAAGCCGTGGATACGCTTCTGAGAGCGGACTTACTTCTTGCCGTCGTACTTCATGACGTTCTGTAGATGGTTCGGCAGCTCTTTGCCGCCGCTCGGACTGCGCTGTTTGAAATCTTGGCTTGTGTGAGGCTCAGTGGCCGGCAGTTTTGAGGTTAGTAGCGCGAAGGTGCGGTGCCGTACTCGGTCCTTGCGTAGCGGTGGGCGCCAAAGCTGGAAGGATATCAGAGATGGCCGAATTCGCTGAAGGTGTAGAGTTCCGTTGTATGTCGAGAGGTCTCTTGGATTAGGTCTGCCGTGGTGACAGTAGCGGAGATGGCGAACGCTGGAAGGTTGAGCTTCTCGAAGTACAAGTGACAACAAAGATGTTCTGTTCAAGTCAGACTCTCAAGTGTTGTAACATAAGAACTGCGAGTTACAGGTGATTTACGTTCTACTGCATTCTCGCGTAAACAAGTGGGCTGCTGTGCTAAAGCTTCCCGACAGAGAAGCATTCACTTTCTACGCTAATTGTGGCAGGATGCCGCAAGATGTCTGGTCTGTCAGAATCCGAGATAGAATAAAAGAAGGTGTTATAGTGCGCCAGTACGGTGTGGTTCTTGATGCCTCAGGCAGCAGTCAATTAGATGAAAACTCTTCGTCCGAAGTAGATAGCTACACAATTCATCCATTTACCTTAATATTACCCTAGTAATACTATATCTAGTAGCTTAGTAGGTTTCTAAGCCTCTTTAAAGGCCTTAGGCCTATATAGTCCTTAGGATAGTATAGAGCGGATAAATCTAACTACCGAAAGGATTTATTAAGGCTAGTATTATTCTAGTAAAGTTTCTAGACCGTCTATCTACTTACGACTCCTTTTAAGCTTATAGGCCCTTACTTAATTAAATACTAGTCTAATAGGCCGAGAGAAGTCCGGAATTCTACTCGGACCGTTAGTAAAGAGATAGTATAAGAGTGTAGTCCTATTAGCTAGACTTTTAAGAGTATACCTTACTAAGAGACTTTATTAGACCTTATTTAAACTTATTAAAGATCTTTTAAAGACAAATATACTAAGTTACACTAAGTATACTTACTATAGATACTACTATAAACGACTACCTAGACCCTTAAGAAGGCTTTAGTACTAGACGACACGCTATAGTCGAGTTAGTACCTAATAGTAGTATTACTCTATCTCCTAGAGCGCCTATAGCTACTTATTAAGAGTATTATTAGCTATAGTAAGTCCCTATATAGCTACTACCGCTATAAACTATACCTAGTTTATCCTAGAAAGCCCTTAATATACGGGAGCTTATAGATTCGGTTAATAAGCTTCGTTATAAGTAATAGCTTTTACGTAACTAAGTTAGGATACGTATAGAAGAAGCTAATAGCTTAAGAACTCTTAACTAGCGCCTCGTTAATAAGCGTATCTATATAGCCGACTACCCTATAATCGAACCTCCTCCTAATACTAGACCTTAGAAGCGCTATACCTATATAGCTCCTACCTATCCTTAAGCCTATATAGCTAGTACCGATCGCCCTCCTTCCTATAAGCTAAAGTAGCTCTTCGTCTTTAACCTAGAGTTATTAGATACTATAGAAAGAAGTAGGAGGTATAAAGATTAGATTGTCTAAGTAGAATTTTAGCTAAAAGAGATAGATCCTATAAGGATTTAGCTAGAACTTAGTAAGATTATAAGAGTATTAAGATTTATTAA
>JAKLLW010001516.1:0-14214 GCA_022814695.1 Neocatenulostroma microsporum
AATGGAGAGGATCACAACGGCTGTTTCCAGGACGTGCGTCTCGACCTGGTCGACGAGGATGCGGCGGTGTGGCCGGCAGTCTTCGAACAGCACCTGCAGTCTCTCACTGCTCCACCGAGTCGTGCCAAGACTCGCGCACAGCGTAGGTCTGGCACCCCGGACAGCGTCGCCGCCTTCAAGCCTCAGAACTTCCAGTTCCGCGGCGAAGGCAACGATGTCGCCGAGGAGTTCCTAGCGCAGGGCTGGCTCAATGCCTTGCCACCACAGCAATCTATCCCTGGATTCCAGCGCATGACGATGATGAAGTACTTCGAGGACGAAAACACCGGTGAGGTCGACGCAGATGCTCTCTGGGCGTACGAGGGCGTCGTGTTGCCTGGAGGACAGATCATGCTTGGTCGGTGGTAAGATACTATTCGCTATACCCCAATCTGAGACATGCGCTGACGGCTGTTGCCAATTAGGTGGTGCCCGACCGATGGGACAGGCGCGAGCATGTACTCCGGGCCGTTCATGCTCTGGTGTGTCGATGGGCCGAAGTACGCTGAGGTGGAGACCGACGGCGACGGCGAGGACGACTAGCCTTGACACCACCATCTATCATCTACATACCAGCGAGGGCTTTGAGATTGAGGAGAACTCTGGGAAAAGCAGCGGCAAGCCGACGTTGGTAATATATGCGGCGGACTTCATTGGCCTTTACGACCATCTTTGAGCTTGATAATGAGACCTAGGAGCTGAGCAGGGCGGACGGGCGATATACATAGCAATTTGATCCAGATTTGTACTTATCAACATATCCACCTGACAGTTCGTTCTTCCAGATCCCATTCATACATCGTATGTGCGCTATAATCTGCAGTTCAAGAATGATCGCAATTGCGGCAAGCTCAGGGCTTGCACCATGTCTTCGCCAGGCACTGGTGCATGTTCCGGTAAGCGAAAAGCCTCTGCAAACTCTGAGGTATGCTCCGCGAAAGTGCTCCATAAATCGTCGGTACTGTCTTGCGGCACGTTCGGTGGTAGACTCTGCGGGGCGTCAGTCGTTGTACCAATCCTCACGAAGGCAGCAGATCGTCGTACCTCAAGCAGATTGAGACACCGTCTTAAAGACTCATTCTCATGAGCATGGCGGGAGCACACCTCCCGTATCCGCCGAACAGCATCTGCAGTCTCGTTCACGGTCGGCGCGCCGTGATTGCTCGTTACGAACAGGGTAAGGCATGCTGCGGTGAAGGTGACGATGAAGACAACAAACCATTGCACCGGGTTGAAAAGGCCTGAAGCTTCCAGTCTCTCGACCAGCCAAACAGCTTGCATTGCGGCTTTGATGCATGCGCTGCCACAGGCATAGGCTTTGAGACTTGTGTGGCTGCCGTGTCGCTTGTCCCTTAAAGCGTGATGTAAGAAGGGCCGGTAGAGGACCATCTGGACATGGGCGTAGTAGAGACGAAGCATCAGCTGTGATCTATCTTATGGTCAGTGTTGCTGGTTCCGCTGCATAGCCAACACTGGGCATACCTCATGAGATTGCCATCCTCCGCTGATTGATCAGCCGTAGGCGTCTCATTCAACTGCGCGAACCACGTTTCCAGCCTCTCCTGCTGCGCCTGTCAGTACTGCTCACTGAACCGCCGATCAAGCATGATGTACGCACCTCGGTATGAACGATCTTGCTGTATTCAACGCCATAGAACCCGTTCTTCGTCTCGATCGGCCTCGTGAACGGATGGTTGGACTCCACTGTCAACGCCAATATCTGTATAAGCTGAGCATGCAGATACGTCCCAAACATAGGGTCATGGATATTCTCCGGCTTAGCACTAGCCGGCAAAGAACGGCTCGATTCGATATCGCGCAGCGTCCGTGGTAAGCCAAGAGCCGTGGTCACGTATGTATCCATGATCGACAGGACGGCGAAGATGTTCCTACGGGTCGCCTTCTCCTCCTCGGATAGCTCCTTGTCCGCGAGCTCTGTGAACAGACCCATCTGCAGAGCAGCCGCAACAGCCATGCAAATATAGCTGTAGCATGTCAACATCATCGACGCAGATCCGGTGTACAAGATCATGCAGAGCAGAGTGCGTAATGACAGAAGGTTGTGGCAGTTTGCCGGATCGAGCAAGGTACGACTAGCCTTGAAATACCGAAGCCTATACGCCGTCAGCAATCCAAGTGGCACCCTCCGGAGAAAAGCAATCCATCAGTCACTCACCCATTCACAGTCGACTTCCTTTGAGGCCCCTGATGATTGACCGGAACACTTGGATTGTGTTGACGACTCAGACCGAGTATAGCGTATAACAGCGCCAACGGCTTCCGTGGCCGCTCTGCGCTATCTGCCTCAACTTCTTTGTATACCTCATCTGCTAGGTCATTGAGGTACTTCGGGTCCAGAAACTGAATGTTGCAGCACGCTTGATTGATCACCACGTCAATGGCCTTGTCAATGGTGCCTCGCGAAGGCAGTAGAGCGAATGCTTCCCATGAGATCGGTGAGTCCGACTCCGGCGGTGAAACATCGAAAGCGTTGACCAGATCATCGTCGTCCTCCTCCGCGCCTTGTGACTTCGGCCTCCCGCCATTCTGCTTAGACCCAGCGACATGCTTGCAGAGCCTATGGACCCGGCGCAAAAGACTCAAGCCGCCGAAGCCTGCGGGATCGCGTTCCTGAGAGCCCGGGCCATCGGTTGCAGAGCGAGGAGTACCATCTTCCTCCTCGTCTGGCTCAAGCATTGTCTCAATGACATCGTCATCGTAGATCGGGCCATGCTCAGAGGCAGCAGTGGATTGCCCTCGAACTTTCTCGGAAGATGGCTGTTGTGACTGCGACTGTATCGACTGCGATCTAGACGGCCCGGGTCGACCTAGAAGTCCTTCGAGCTCGCTGACTTTGCGTTCGAGTGACTGGATATACTCCGTGGAGGTCATGCGGCCATTGTCCTCGTAGGAGCAAGCTATGAGATTTTTTATCAGAGCCCTTCCCTAGCGCTTTCCGACATAAGATGATACATACCGAGCTTGCTGTTCTGACATGGCTCACACGGCTGCTGCGAATCGCATCTAGCTTTCCTTCTTCTGCAGTTCGTACAAGCTCTCGCCACACGCTGGCGCTTGCTTGGTCTTGCATCGCCGTCCATCTCGGGACTCCTCGAACGTCACCCGATGTATCAGACAGCAGCAGCCATTATTGTCTTACCGTCCGCGACAATGACGTACCACGCGCAGAACATGGACGCCACGCAAGCGCATGTATGTATCTTGTTTCCTTGCACAAAAAGACAGCCCGAGGTGTTGCGGACCTTCGGACGGACGCCCGTCATTCACGGCATCGACCAACCAGAGCGCGAGCCGCGTGCTTATTAAGCATCTTCGTCTGAACTGCTCTAGGATCTTCCGGAAAAGCTTGAAGTTAATCAAGACCTCACAGCCGAGCTGGTCTCATACCGAGAACATGTAGACAAACAAACTAGGAAGGCACACAAATAATCCTACTCTGCCCGCGCAGCAACCTCATCACATGTAATGAGAGACCTGGCGATAGCATGGTGTAGCAAGGGTGATTGCACAGGCTACCTTTTACGCAAGACCTTCTTACCGTTCCCCATCATCCCAGCCAAGCGCATTGTAAAACGGACATCGCTCCGCCTCCTTCGCCCGCGGCCTGCCCGGGAAAGCAGTCACAGACGACTTGTCGCTGAGGCGGCGTCGATTGAGGTGGCACCGGTGACAGTCTCCGTACGAGTTGTACGAGCTAGATAGCTTGGCCTTCGTTACAGATACCGTCGAAGAGGAATTGTGTCCACTAACGTACTGCATCTCCTTGCGCGGAGCCAGCACCAATGCCTGGCTTCCATGGAGATGCCGTGCGTACCGCGTTTCGAGAGGCAAGCACAAGCGGCAGCGACTGAGGCGAGACCAGTTGACAGAGTTCTGACAGGCGCCTTGACAAAAGGGTCATGTATCGTGCATTGGGTGATATCCACAGCAATATACCTATCCAAGCTAAGCAAGCCCTTCATACTGTTCCTCATCATCCCAGCCCAAGGAATCATATATCGACTTCCCACCGCCTCTTCCTTCAAGCTCGAGACCATCTCCCGTCCCTGGTTTAGATGGGGAGACGATGCGTACAGTATTCGGTGAAGCGGCCACAAGCGGTGCCGCAGTAGGTGGAACCAGCGACAGAGTTCTCACAGGCTTGACGGGCGTCTCTTGCAGCACCTGTGCATGCCGGCGGGCGATGGGCGACTCAAGTGTCCCAGGCTGCCGAGCAAGACCAGCAGGCATGAACTTAGCGAAACCGCGGGAAGGCGTCTCTTCGATACCTGCCAGTGGCGCAGAATGTCTTGGTCGATGGCCCGTCTGCGGGATCGCGAAAGACGAGGCCGGAAGTGCATCCTCGTGCGCGTCTGGCTGAGCCATAAGGCGAGCGGAAGAGGAAGGCACGTACGATGTCACTCCTCCCGAGCTAACCTGATCTACCCTCCGGCGGCCAGGCGTAGCCTTGACAGTCCTGACATGCTTAGGCGTAGCAGTGACATGTACCCCAGCATCCTGCGCACCGACTGCTCTTGTCCTCGCTGGTGCACGACTCCTAGCCGTAGCCTTTGCGAAGCTCAAGTCGGCGTTCTCGGCTACTTTCTTGACAGCGAGAGCTCGATTAGGTTTCTTGAGCGTGGTAATAGCCTCGCGCAGCTTCTGGTCTACGTCGGCTTTCTTCCGCATTTTCGCCTCGTTGGCCTGAGACATGGCGGATAGATCGACTTCGCGGCGGCTGAAGCTGATAGAGTGCATGAGGTTTGTTCGCTTGCGTGGTTGTGGGAGTCTGGCTTGCGGTATACTGTTCAGAGAAGGCGTCTCGCTGCTTTCATGTTTCAGCTGCTGCTGTAAGACGTCCGAGTCTGTTGCTGATCGGTGTAGCGTTGGTGGATGTTTGGAGACATGGTTCATCGCCTCAGAAGTGACGCGTGATAACGGCTTTCTGGCCTTCTTCTCCGGCGCCTGCCTGACAGCTGGCTCACCGGGCTTGCGTGAAGAGGTCGTCCTCCGCTTGACGGGTGTAGGAGCGCTTGGTCCTCCAAGCTTCTTGTTCACCGTGACTGCGTGCTGCGGTATGCGCGATACGTAAAAGGGTATGATGACTTCGATGCAGAAGCTCTTAAGCTCATCATCCCCGTCGTTCTGTTCACGATCTCCGTCTCCACCGCCCTTCTTAGCTGGCGAAAGCGACTCGAGAGAGTGCCAAATGCAAAGCCTGTCGAGCAAAGTGTCCAGCAAAGCGGATAAGTCTTGTTGCTTCTTCGGCTTCGGCTTCTTCACCTCTGAAGGTGCTTGGGATTCCAACCCTTGTGTCTCCGGATCTTGAGACTCTGTATGTACGAGAGATTCGCTCTGCGCCGCAGCTTGCTCAGGCAGTGACGCCTCCAATGTCAGGACTTCCAGAGCCATTATGACCTGCAGATACGTTTCCCGACTCCGCAGTCTAGGCAGGCGCCGTTCCAATCCAGCATCCGCCGTCTCGCCTGAGCTGGGAGCATTACCCGCCTCGTCGTGCGAACGCCACCACTTCTCGAGATACTCCTTTTCGTCCTGGAAGAAGCCACCCTTGTCTCGCTTACTCTTCCACTTGCGCCTCCTTTTCGATTTCGCGGTCTGCTCCGGTGTCTCCAACCCGACTGGCGATAGCTCTTTCACCACTCCTGCCATACCGTCCTTGTATTTCTTGTCCATCACGGAAGCCGTAAGTATGCTTTCACGTAAGAACGTGATGAGTTCGGCAACCTGTAGGTTCGCGTCGGCTTGACCGGAAAAGGCAGCTCTAGCTCGAGATAGCGGTCCCTTCGTGAAGTAGGCCAGTGACGTCCGGGAGAGGTATAATGTTTCCAGGTACTGCTTCGCCAGCTCTTGCAGCACCTCTTCCGGCTTCAATGGCATAGTAGACCCTTGATAGACGTTCTGCGATATCTCCTCCAGCGTGATCGTAGCGGGCTGCTCGCCAGCTGCTCTATGCGACTTCGCATTATCTGTGATTGCCACAGCGGTGCGCGACATCATGAGCTTTGGCATGCCCTCGATATCACCATGGCCTTTTGTTCGCTCCTCCGGCAGCTGTACAGCAGCTCTGGCCCACCAAGGATGTCCATGCTCCAACGACTCCGTTGCCTGCCTCTTCACAGGCTGCTCATACACCGGTGCTACTACACTCGCCAACTCACGCAGGGCATCTCCCTTCACCCACGTCCCAAGCCTGAACAATGCATACGTCCGCTTCTGCGCGCGTTCAATAGCACACAACCTCTTCTCCTTCTCCTCTTCGGCGATAAGAATGTTGTTGGTCTCGTCTTCGGCGGTGTAGGCATCTTCAAGTGCTCGGATATGTGCTGAGAACAGCCTGTTGCCTGTTGTAGCTGTATCGAGGTATGCAAGAGGTAATTGAGCGCGTGAGACAAGGCAGATGGGTGTGAAGATTCGGGGAGCGGCGAATGGATCTGAAGGGTCGGGCTGCGAGTACTATAAGCCAACACGCAAAGTTGCCATCTGTGTCCATACTTACTCGTATACTGAAAGGTCGTCTATCCAGTTCCACCCTCTCGCTCTCATCTCTTCCGTTTCCGCGTGTCCGTATTCGTTCCATCTTCTCTATGTTCCGCTGTTGTGGGTATGGATGTATGGCTAATCAATGACATGATGGTTTGGCAATGCTAATGCAATGGTTTGGCCGTAACAATGTCATCATAAGTCATAAGGTGTTGCAGTACCGTAGAGATGTGTGGTGGTTGTTTGTGTGAAGGATGAATCGAGATTGGACGCGTCGGAAGCACGCGTTTCTGAGCTTTGGCCGATCAATGTGGGGAAGTTTGGGAAGGTTTGCATCACTCGCGCGTCAAAGAGCTCTCCTTCTACATCCGGAGGGGACAAGGGGAGCCATGGAGCCATTATTGTATTGACCATTCACTCGCTCTCCCTTCTGCTCGACTAACGTATCCCTCCTATCCGCAGCTACTCTACAGCCTACCAACACCTACAATCAGCTCACGAGCTCCAATCACCGTGACAATGGCCCATCAGAAACAACCAGGCCTACTCCGCCTGCCCCTCGAGCTCCGCCAACAAATCTACACCCACATTCTCCCCCGCGAGAACGTCTCCCACCCCCTTCCCTCGGTCGGCATTACCTCCATCTCCCACCGCCTTCCCCCAGCCTCCCTCCTACACATCCACCCCCAAATCACCGCCGAGCTCCTAGACTACTTCTACACCATCACCACCTGGAAGTTAATATTCTCGCACGCCTTCAACTTCTTCCGCGTCGACCCAGATTTATGCAAACTTGAGGAGAGTCTTGTATTGGGGAACATCAGGAAAGTCGAAGTGGTTTTCTTCTGTGATATCTTGCTGTTGAAGGAGTACCCATCTTTCGGCCTAGAAAGCTTTTGCGGCGAGATCAGACGGAGGGCGGAAAGGGCTTGTCACGTCCTCTCGAAAGCTACGAAGCTCACAAGTGTGACGGTGAGCTGGATCGACACAACACTCACAGGCGGATGGGAGGAGAAAGCCACAATCCTCCAACCTTTACGCCAACTAGGTCAACGCAATCCAAACATCACGTTCAAGATTGGGGAGATTAATGGGCCGCAAGATGTTGATCGGGAAGCGTTTGTGAAGGCTATGAGGGAGGTTTTGGGAGAGGGGAGCAGGATGGAGACTGGACTTGAGGGCATGAGTGATGACGGGCCGGCGAAGTTGAGGATGTTGGCTTTCGATCCGAGGCAGGAGAGGCGGTTGTTGGAGGGTGGGAGGAAGGTACAGAGGTCTTATGGGCGGTGTGGTGGTAGTGAGAGAATCTCGCCATACCAGGAAACGCCGGCCGCGCTTGGAGGTATGACGGTTGGCGAGGCCAGCTTTTACAACTCTTGGGGTTGAAACGAGAGACACGAGACATGGAAGAGCGCAGCAAGAAGTGGCGGGTGACCCTGGCATAGCGACTTCGATCCCAGGACGTGCGCAGGATCTCCAATACGATAGCTCGACAGGCAGTAAACACCACTACCCTCTACACCGATTACACTGAGTGCTGAGGCGAGCATTGTCTCACACGACCAAAGTCGAACTGTAACAATAGTCCATACTATTCGCGTTTCTGCGCTTCTATCCTCCATCCTACTACGCATCCATCGGTCAGCTTGCAACGCTGCACAATCACTAGCCTTTGCAAACAGTATGTGTCCAGGAGGAGGACAAAAAAGCAAAACGTACAGCAGCGGGTATTCCCACGTTGTCACCAACCGTAGTACTAATCCGCCGGTTCGCAGCTTATGTATGGCAGAGCGGACGGGATGCCCAGTTTTCTGCGACCTGTGGCCGTACGTGCTGTTTCCGGCTTGCAAAAGGCAACATATCCGTATAATTCACAGCCAGCGATGCCGCCGATAGAACAACTTCTACCAGCGATCTTCTGATGCCTTCTAGAGGTTGCCGCGCAAGATCCCGGCACACAGTATGGAAGGGCCTACGTTCTCGTACATCCCATATCTGACCGACGGGTTCATCCTTTCCACGGACCAGGAAGATGTCATCCATGAACACCGCTTCGGCCACTGGCTTCAATCCCCGTATGAAGTTTGTCCGACCCTGCTCGTCTTGTTGAGCAAACGCTCGGCCCCACTGCGCAGCCTTGCTGCATGGAAGATTTCCAGGCTCATGATGGGGTCACTGTCACCATGGTAAATGACAGATCACGGCGTAGCACAAACTTGCTCTTCCTGATCCCCGGCCCGTCAAACTCAAGCATACCAACGTCAGCGGACTCTCTACTTCTATTATTTCTTCCTGGGCCAGCACCTTGCTCACTCGCAAAGCCTAGAGCCGCGGGATCCAGATGGTCGAAGGCTGCCAGATGCTTCCACCATCTTGCCCGAAGGCCTTCGATGACGAGCAAAAATAGCATGAGTATGTTCACGGCGAAGGTAGCGTAGACATACGCATTTTGCCCTACCCTCATACCTGCCGTAGTCATCAATGCTGAAGTTTGGCGATCAGGAGCTGTTGTTATCAGCGGTAGAGATGTCTATCCCATGAGTAGCGTTCAAGCAGAGGTGGAATCCGAGAAGACGAACAAATCGGCTGCTAGATTGGTGAACAAGGTACGAGAGTGGAGGAATGGATGAAGTTCGGGGCAAGTACCTCCGTATGAGAGCGGCCTCGAGAACGGCCCCAAGAACGGGCGGGTCCGCACACTGACAAAGGCATTTTACTACCTCCTGCCTTATCTACTAAAACCGGAATGCACACACCTGACGGGCCAGTATCATGGTATACCATCGCATTGAGTATGAGAGCTTTGACCGCAGAGTTGCAATCTGACGTGACCATCGCGGGGCATATATTAACTGGCTAGTCTCTGGTAGACAAAGCTGCAGCTTGACGCCGCAAGTACTGCTCTCGCCCTTGTCCTGCTCGAGGCATGGCCCGAGTCATTGGGTTACCACGACATTGTACCTCCACCAGTACCTGCGACTGTCCCAACGCCACCTCCGATATACTGCGCGTCCCCGATTAGCTTTGCACAGCGGCGAGCGATCTGGTACGTTAGACTTACGAAACCGATGGGCTGGTTGTTCTTGAACACCGTGATCTGGGCCGCCACACCTTGGCAGCTCACCATGGTTGTGACATCTCCACCTTGGATGTTGGTGTCGTTGTAGCCGTACTTGCCCCTGCCAACCCAGTCAGTACAGTAGTTTGACTCTATGACACAAGAATCGAGGGACTCACCAAGTAGTCTGGAAGCCTGGTGTATAGAGTCCTCCGTTCTTACTGGCTCCTTGCTTGTTGATTGGACCATCAACAGACAACCACACAAACTTCTGTTAGCAGCCGAATGACTGTTGCGGCGGGTGGGTTACGCTTACTCTGGCAGTCATGAAGAACACGACGCATCCGATCTGAGAGCTGGCTCCACACTCGTTAGGCCACCCGCCTACAGCCATGTTGGTCACCATTCCTTGTGGTACACTCTGGTGCCCGGCGAGCACATCGGCAAGGAATTGTCTGTTCTCCTCAGAGGCGGTCAGATTCTTGACTAGCTCTTCGACCACGTGCTCCTCTACGCCCGGGCTCGACTTGCGGATGAGTGAGGTGGCGTGGTGCACCAGGTCATCGTTTGATTGATCTTGGGTAGACATTTTGATGTGAGGCTATGCAGGTAGTAAGATGATGAGAGGGATGGTGATGGGTTGTGCAAATTAGAATGAGGAGACAGGAGCTTTTGTATCCACGCCGTGTCCGCAAGCACGGTCATACCCGGAATGACGGCCGACCGTGCAGTTCAGCTTCGTGGTCCAACTTCGTGGCCTGACATTCGTTGAGCACATTCCATACATTCAGCTTGCAACTGCGCAGCGTAGCCATCCGTGTCGAGCCGCAGCGTTGGGCGAGGGTCGGGAACAGCTGAAGCCGGAGGTCGCAACGCAAGTAGCCTCGCTGTGCACTTCCAGGCCAGCTGTAAGTCTACCAAGCCACGATATTAGAATCTGCAAGAGTTACCTCGTAGCGTTCTAGCCACCATTGCCGGATATCAGCGGTGGGCGACTCGCATGGATTCTGTCCGCACATGGTGGAGCAGTGTTGTATTTTGAGGCTGACTGGTATGCAGTCGGTAGCTCGTATTGAGGACTCCTCGTACTCTCGCGGAGACGCTGCCTCACGTCATCGACCACCTTGAGAGAAACTTCACTTGTCTTAAGCTTTCGCTGGCTGCTTGCGACGTGCACGATCACAGACACTCAGCCAGCCACGCAGAGTACACCAGAAATGCTTCTGTCTACGGCGAATATTAGCGGATGGGTTGCTTCGTTGCGAATGATTGTGAATGAGTTCGACAAGGGGTGCCTCACTCAATGGCTGCAGCTTAGCTGAACCAAAATGACAAGTGACGCAGTAACAAAAGATCAGGCGATGCAAATATGCATTACCGCATACTGCAATTATCAATATAGGGCGTCATGGTCGACTTGGTTCAATAGTAAGGACAATCTGCTAAGTTTAGTAACCAGCGGCTGCCGTAACTTGGTATCGATTGATGCACAAGACGAGAGGCATCGATACACTGGGCGCGGACGACATCCCGTACAACTGTGGGACATGAAGTTGTCGGCGTCGTGTGCGCGGTTGGGTCCCGAGTCAACAGGTACAAGGCCGGTGATAAGGTCTGGGTCCCTGACATCTGTGAGGAAGGAAGATCAGAGCTCATCTACGGCAACGTGGATTGACTGTGGACGCTACTGAGAAAGCATGTAGCGTAATGACGGAAAAGTAGCTGAAAATGGCCGAGAACTTGGGCAATGAGGTCTGTCGAGCTTTTAGTAGCTATCATCGCCTCTGACAACAAGTTGCACCCGATCCGTATTCGCATAAAAGTTGATGCTGTGCGGAGAAAATGAGTCATAAGCGGTAAGCCTGGTGATCGTCAGCGGCTGGACCGGTAGAGCGTACAACATGCGGCGACAGGAACGTGTATAGGTTCAGCTCTCCAAGGTGAATGGGTTGTATCGTCAAAGGCGTGCTCGGAAAGAACACAGCGAAATTTAGGTTGTTCATCAGCGTGTGGGAGAAGGGGTGGTGGTACTCACAATTGTGTGGCGAGCCCGCATATGATAGTGTGCTGTATCGCAACAGTCAGTATGTGCGATACCTCCTAGAGCAATGGTATATGATCGAAGTGAGGGTGGTCGGCGGTCAGAGATTTTGATTTTCGTTTTGTAGATCTTCAATGAAATTGCAGTGGAATCCGCTAAGATAGGGTTTGACATCATAGAAGCCATGGCGATCCGACAGGGAGTTGACATACCGTCAAAAAGAAGCGAAACAACTTATACAAAGGAGGTCGCTGAAGCCTTCGTAAACCACGTTAGTCCTTGAAGCGCTGTTGGGTCAAAGTAGCAGCGAGGGCAGCGGAAGTAGGAGGTTTGGGCAGTCAGGCTGTTAGCGGTCAGCAGTAGCTCAATGACGGCACCGTGGACCTGGTTCTCTTACCTCATTAAATCATTTGGCGCTCACCTCGACCACCAGTCGTTACTCCGGTGGCCAGCTATCGCGTGTATAGTTGATCATCATGTGATAGGGGTGCCAGGTAATGAGTGGCGAGATTCCAGCGTACCTGAGACGAGCATGTCAGCAGATGGCACGACCGACGAATCGAGAATGCGGTCTCAGAAAGGCCAGAAGGAGCAGTTGAGGCTTCCTCAACAAGCTTGCAATCAGTATTTTCAGTGTGTTATGTTGCTCATGCCGACCACAGCTTGATGCGGGATCGGTCAAACAGTGTGAATATGTGTCATCATTGCAGGAAGGCGTTCGCCTTGGGGTAGCAGGTGCAGAAGTCAGGAGCATACCTATAACTTGGTCGTCAGCTACTGTCTTGCCCATGTCAGTGCACATGAAGGTAGCATGATAGTCGAGGATCAGGTAACGCTTTCTCAACAAGCAGCTCCTTGCCCAACCACCCACGAGGTTTGTACGTCCTCGTTTTAGCGGATGGCAGGCTCGGAGTGCACAGTCTGCCCGCCCGTGGCGTTGAAGTGCTCATCAGGTCAAGAAGGAAGGGAGGTAGGGGTAGATGTACCTGAATCGTGTCAGTACTGAGCACAGGAAGTGGCTGCAGGAAATGATGGGAGTATAAAGTGTCAATCAGACAAGGCTGAAACTATTGTTGACAAATTCGACATGATTGTTTCCGTTCGAGGAATGCCATTGTCACAGTATCATCAGGACACAATGAAGGGAGAGGGAAGTGGCAGCGTACCTTTGATGAGAGCCTTGCAGTCGCTATGCTGCACGGTACGCCTTAGGGGGCCAGCCAGCGCTATCAGCGGTGTCGCTGTTGCGCGGCGTAATGGGCGTGAAAGTCCATGGACGGCATCACCCTAGATTCGATGTACCTGCTTTGAGCCGGTCAGCGTATTTCGGCGAAGAGGTGTCCGCGGTGAAAGCTGGAAGCAAAGCTCGGTGTCTCAGAGTAATTCTAGAGTATGTGTATTCCTGCATGACGCTATAGGATTTGGATTGTTCGTGATAAAGCATCATTGTAGAGCATGCCATGGTCGATCGAAAAGCGCGCGTACATACCAGATTGCATCGCTGCCGGGACGGTGGTCCACGAAGGGTGGAATGGCGGATGTCCCAATCTTCCTCAGGATGCGCGGCTGGATCATTCAGTCCGCGACTCCGGTGGCACCGGGCAAATTGGGCTCCGAAAGCCGGTTCATGGCGGCCATGAGCGTCCTGAAGGGGGCTGCTGTGGTGGATGTGATGAAGACGGCGAAGAGAAAAGCAGAATTCGAGATGCAATTTGGGATAGGCCCGTGCTCACCTCCGAAGTTGCCGCATAGGTGCCTGGATGCCTCAAACACCCACCCATGCCACAACGGACTTACTCCATCGTTGACAGGCCTCTGCTCTGCCTTGTGGCAAAGCACATCACAAGGCTCGACCATTACCAGATATACGACATATGCGACGAGTTCATGGCAAGCTCGGCGGTAGCATGAGGGCTGTTGTTGGAAAGAGCAGAACAAATGCGAGCTAGTTTACATACAAAGACAGTGGACACGTATCGAAGGATGCTATGCTATGCGCCATGCTTCAGGTGTGAACGTAGTAGCTAAGGTCAGAATCCGGCGCGAGCTCGTAATGAGTGAAGCCATTGCCTAGGAACCGCCACCGATTCGCACTCCTGTACCGGATCTCAAAGTCTTCCGGCCTGATGCGCCCATTGACTAGCTTCTCGTACAGTATCGCGCTGCCGGCAAACGTCGCTGTCACTCGGCCGTTCACCCTGTTGGCCTTATACCAACTCCTACACGACCCTGTCCAAGTCAGAGTCTTGTGTATCTGGTCACCATACCGCACGAACTCGTCTACCACATCCTGCTTCGGCGCGATGGACGCAAGGTCTTCCTCGGCAATCTTCCGTATCCAGCGTATCATCCATTCGGCAGACCAATCGAGTGAGTAGATCAAGGAGCCGTGTCCGACAGTCGCGTTCGGACCCGTGAAGAAGAACAAGTTTGGCATATCCGGGCATGCTAGGCTGAGATAGCTCTCCGGTTCGTCTTTCCATTTCTCTGCGAGACTCACGTCGTTGCGGCCAATGATAGGGAAGCTGGGTACCTGGGAGATATCGAAGCCTGTCGCGCAGACAATGACGTCGAA
>JAKLLW010001517.1:0-14203 GCA_022814695.1 Neocatenulostroma microsporum
GACGAGTACAGCAAGACCGCCTCCAACAAGAACCGCGGCCAAGGCTTCAACACCATGATCCTCGCCATCATCTCCACTCAGCTGAAGATTACCAGTGACGGCTTCCAGACCGTTGCCAACTTCCTGGGCCCCAAGTACGACGATTCCAAGAAGAAGGGCTCCGAGTATGTCCGCAGCGCCGAAGACGCCGCCGGCAAGTACAAGGCCATCGGTCAAGAGAAGTTTGAGCAATACTCGAAGCTTGGGCAAGAGAAGGGCGACCAGCTGAAGAAGGATGCCGAGGGCACCGCGGACCAGGCTAAGGCCAAGGGCCAGGACGCCAAGGAGCAGACCAAGGGCGCCGCTCAGCAGACCAAGGAGGATGCTAAGGCTAAGAGTGGGTCGAAGTAGGACGCGACCAATGATGTGGTCGATGATGCGAAGGAATCTGCAGACGCAAACGTGTCACAGCTGAACAGCGTTATCGGCAATGCGAAGACCAACGTCGACAATGCGACTGATAAGACACCGGGCATTAGCAACCTCAAGCAGACTTTTGGGCTGTAAGGTCGTGTGTCATGAGGCGAAAAGCGATACGAGAACCTGATAGATATGGGTGGCGGGTGCTAATGGCGATGAGGAGTATCCTATGAGACTATGACTGTGGCTCTGAGCGTTCTTGCAGCTTACTACGACCCCTATACCACTTATGTATCATTGCACGCACGTATAGAATGGCAGCACCTGTACCCTCTTCACGTCGCATCGTGCCTCTCCGTCTCATCGCTCGCATGCGAAGGACGTAGGTACCAAACTCTTCATGTCGCACCATGTCCATCTCCCATCAATGTCACTCCACCCTGCTCCTGTGACCCCGGTGCTTGGTGACAGCGATTGTGTCGCCGAGCTTGCCATTCACACTCGCGGCAGTCCATCCACCAACGTTGTCATCCGCTTGTTCTTCGTTTCCGCCAACTGCTTGAGAAAAGCCACTCTGTCCGCAGCAACAAACTTCTCCAGTGCATTGATCGCCTCCATCAAATGTTGATCCATCCCGTCGTTCACCAAATTCATGGTGCGCATCGGCTCCTCTACCGCGTCCAGATCTGAATCCAATTGCGACGTCGGATTTCGCAGTCCAAAGTCTTTCGCCAGCTGGAGCAGTGACTTCACGCGGCCATGAAGGTCATCATAAGCGGTCAAAGGTTGCGGTCGTCCCTGGCATGGTTGGACGCAGCTGTGCGAAGTCTTTCTTCAAGCTCCGGACACAGACTGTTGATCTCCAGCTCCTCCAGCGCTGGCTTCCGTGACATGAGATACTTTGGTGCAACGACATATGCTGTAGTTCGAGAAACGGACGTGGGAGACGGGAACTTCCATCTTTATATACCGACGGGACATAAGCCACACACAGCTTCATTGGTATCATCGCAACACCCGAACGCCTTTGCAATACCCCTTCCAATACGCCGCGCTAGGCGATATCATTCCAGAACCTCACTTTTCCGTCCTGAGCACCATCTTCTCTCTGTCCGCTTTCCTCTTCATGGCACCCTTCTTGCTGTGTTTTCGCTCATTCTCCTCTCGTCTCTTAATCGACTTCACCTCTTCACCCTTGATCTCACCAGCCTTCATGACCTGCCTCGGCACATGCCTGTGCCGCGCAATCCTCTTCACCTCCGGCATATGCTTGTACCTCTCCTTCAACGCCTGATCGTACTCCAACTTCTGTCGTTGCCTACTGGTCTTGATCCCTGATCTTGCAGAAGCGTTCGACCGCCATAATCGGATATTACCATCATCAGAGCCGGAGAGAATGTACTGGTTATCTGGTGTCCAACAGCAAGAGAAGACACGCTGCATGCGCTTGGTGTGGTAGATGTCGCGGCTGTGACCTTCGTTACGCTTCCAGAGGCGGACACTGCGGTCATAAGAGGCGGAAACGAGCTCTTCGCCGGTTGGAGAGAATTCGACGTCCATGACTGCGCTGACGTGATCTTTCAACACGTTCAGCGCTCGGCTGAGGTTGCGCATATCGAAGAGGTAGATGTTGTGGTCTTCATTGGCAAGGGCAAGGTTGAAGGCTTCCATGGGGTTCCAACTGATGGCATTCGAGGCTAAGGTAAGTACTGATCGGTGCAGAGGCGACGCAGTCCGGAGGTCGTAGAGAACAAGTGAGCGGTCTGTGGCGCAGGAGGCGAGTATGGAGGTTTCTGTCTGATTAAGGGAGAGGGCTGTTATTGTGTCGACTGAGGTAGGCCAGGCGAGCGTCTGCGTCGGTGTTGAGGAAGGTCTGGACAGGTCGTAGAGCGATATCTGCGAGGACGAAGCGGCGAAGATAGGTTCAGTACGGTGGCGTGTCAAGCCTGTGAAAGCATTCGCGCCTAGCCAAGTCGCAGCTGGTGCGCAGTTCGAGGTGGTGTTGTATGGATCGTAGAGCTTGACTGTCCTGTCACTTCCGCAAGATAGCAGCTTTTGGTCTTGCGTCCAGCACATTCCCTTCACCAGGTTCTCATGCGCCTGTGTCTGCCATACTTCGTCTTGACTCGGCAGGTCCCAGACCTTGAGCACTCCGTCTCCACTGCCACTCGCAAATCGATCAAGCGCATTTGGGTCTTTCGCGAGCGTGTATACACCGTCGACGTGACCTCTTCCTAGCTGCGCGACGAAGGGTGCAGCGAACATGCGCTCCATCTTGGTTGCATTGAGAGCTCGCGTATACTCTCGCGCCCTCTCGAATGGGTGCAAGGCTGGGTCCAGGTTTCGAGGCTGTCTGGCGACATCGCTGCCGGGAGCTTGATGGGAGCTCGTCGAGCGGGTTAAGGCTTTGATCTTCATGACTTCTATCGACAAGTCAGTCTCCGTGAGTCCTCTAGGTCACATGCATAACGTACCATGGTGAGCGAGAATCTGAATCTGCTCCAGAGATCGCAAAGTGTAGAATTTTAGTGGGGCAAATGCGGCGGCGGACTCTCCCGCAGAGCCGCGAACCTTGTTCTCGGAGCTACGCTTCGTTTGGACGTTTCGTGAGCTTCGTCCTCGTTGTAGCCTCATCAGAACATCACCGCCATCCAGACAAACACAACAGGAAGCTCCCATCAATCCCAATCCGACAATAGCCCGCAGACCCCACCGATATTGCAACGAAGATGGCGCAAGACGAGACAGCGAAGCGCCTCGAGGAGGCGAAAGCACTGGCAAAGGAATCTCCAGAGAAGGCAGCGCAGATATACCAAACCATACTCTCCAAGAAGCCCGGAACCAATGATCGGGAAACAAGGAATTTTGAGCAGGCATTGATGGGCCTGGGCGAGCTGTATCGGGATCACAAGAGGACACAAGATCTTGCGAACCTGATACAGCAAACGCGCGATGTGCTCACCAGCTTCGCGAAGGCGAAGACGGCTAAGCTGGGTAAGAGATGAACGAGCGAGCAGCTCCATGTTGTCATGCTAATGTCACGGTAGTCCGCCAACTCCTCGACCAGCTCGCCGCCATCCCGAACACCGTCGAGGCCCAAATCTCCGTCACCAAGTCTTGCATTGACTGGGCCGTCTCCTCACGCCAGGGATTCCTACGCCAGAACATCGAAGTCCGCCTGGTAAACCTGTACATTCAGAAGCAGTCCTACTACGATGCGCTCACGCTCATCAACAACCTGCTCAAAGAGCTCAAACGCCTGGACGACAAGTTAGTCCTAGTCGAAGTCCAGCTCCTTGAATCCCGCGTCTACCATGCCTTGGGCAACGTACCAAAGGGTCGCGCAGCGCTCACATCCGCCCGCACATCCGCAGCCTCAGTCTACTGCCCTCCTCTCCTACAAGCAGGTCTGGACATGCAATCCGGCCAACTCCACGCCGAAGACGGCGACTTCAACACAGCCTTCTCCTACTTCATCGAAGCACTCGAAGGCTACCACTCCCAAGACTCGCCCCTCAAAGCAACATCCGCATTGCAATACATGCTCCTCTGCAAAATCATGCTGAACCTAAAAGACGACGTCGACCAACTAATGACTTCCAAACACGCCCTCAAATACGCCGGCAAGAACCTCGACGCCATGAAAGCCGTCGCGCGCGCCCACTCCAACCGTTCGCTCGAAGAGTACGAGTCCGCTCTCCACAACTACCGCTACGAGCTCGGCTCTGACCGCTTCATCGCTTCCCACCTGCGCCGCTTGTACGACAGCATGCTCGAGCAGAACCTTATCAAAGTCATCGAGCCCTTCAGCCGGGTCGAGATTTCGCACATAGCAGAGACGGTAGGACTGGATCTTCAGCAGGTGGAGAGGAAGCTGAGTCAGATGATCTTGGACAAGGTGATTATTGGGGTGTTGGATCAAGGGAGCGGGGTGCTGATTGTGTATGAGGAGGCGGAGAGGGATAAGGGGTATGATGCGGCGCTGGAGACGATTGAGAAGTTGGGGAGTGTAGTTGATGTGCTTTATAGTAATCAGGCTAGTTTGCTTGAGTAGGGAGGGTGTGAGTAGGGAGGGTGTGAGGATGGAGGTGAGGTGGGAGTATTATGGAGAGTGGAAGGTGCTGAAGAGGAGAGTATATTTGTAAGAGTAGCATAGATACCGGTGCGGTCGCGGAAGCGACTGAATGCATGGCTGTGATTGTACTCTCACACCTCCATTTACTTGAAAACTCCGCGTCTCCGCGAATATGCAAGACAGAGTGTTGAGGTCTCGAAACGCGTCTGAGGCTATGTCCAGGAAAGAGCGATCCCGCTTTAGGAAAGCACGCGCAAGTAGGACGAGGACGAGGACGATGGCCGCAGATCAACTTCATATGTGCTCGATCTGGACGTCGTTCTTTGCACCAGTGACACTTAGGTCGGCGTATTATACCCTCCGACTGCCTTTGCGCTTTGCGGCATCAAATGAGTGAGCAAGATGGCATAATAACTTGTCAAAGCCCAACAGCACCAGATCCAGATCCACCAGACAGACGTGACTTCCCAAACCGGCAGTTCAAGATTCACGTAGCGACATACATAGTATTCGCCCCATGGTTGTGAAATATAAAGCAGTCATGGCCCGAGCCGGGTGCTTGCCTGGCTCCGCCGACTCCACCGGCTCCGCCAGCAATGCCCTGACTCTCTTTGACACTACACCCGTCTGCCTGCGTGAAGCTCCAAATCTGTGCGTTCCCCGGCCTCCATAGTACTTGCCACATGTTACCATGGATCACTCTTAACCCATTGACTGCGTCGACTGCGTCGCATTCAGCTCTCGTGGATTTCGCTCCCGGGCTTATTTATCACCAAGCAGTGCTCTCGAGAGTTGTCGTACGAATTGGTTTGTACAGGGTAAGGGAAGTATGGCTCCAATGTTGTAGCGGTGGATTGATGGGTTGGTTCGAGGTTACTGCGAGCTCTTGCGCGTTTCGCGGCTCAAGGGCTGGTGGTGGCTTGTTGTGTTTGGACAAGGGCTGTTGGCTAGTCTGGAAATATTAGGGATGAGAATAGGTTGAGCGATGGAAGGGCTTCTCAAAATCTCAATGTAGCGATGCAAGGACCGGTGGCACTGCTGCTGATAAGCTCTTATTGAGTAGTACGTCGAATCTAGTCTTCCGTAATCTTCTCCATCACAGACTCACTGCTGGCCATGTCGTTCTGCACCGTATGAACGCCACTTTACCTGCCCTATGTACACGGTATGGACATGCTAATAGCACAAATGGGAGTATGTCGTCTCGTCTTCGCATTCGGGTGTGCGTCTTGTCACTCGCATTGTACCCATACGCCTCAACCTCTTTGCCTCGCCTGACCACTTCTTATCTGTAAGGAGCATCCGCCCTCGCCACAGCAGCCAATTCCGGCTCCCACTTATCCCCGTTAGCAAGCAATTTCTCCTTGTTATACAACAGCTCTTCTCTCGTCTCCGTCGCATACTCTGCATTCGGGCCCTCCACAATCGCATCCACGGGACAGCTTTCTTGGCAGAAGCCGCAGTAGATGCACTTTGTCATATCGATATCGTAGCGTGTGGTTCTCCGGGAGCCGTCCTCGCGCTCCTCCGCCTCAATGGTGATGGCCTGGGCTGGGCAGATGGCTTCGCAGAGCTTGCAGGCGATACACCGTTCTTCGCCCGTAGGGTAGCGGCGCAGGGCGTGCTCGCCACGGAAACGGGGGGAGATGGGTCCTTTTTCGAAGGGGTAGTAGATTGTGTAACTAATCAGATCCACTTAATCAGTACCCACGCCATTACTATCTGAATGTGTAGGAGAGGGGATGCGTACGGCGGCCTAAAAAACTGCTCCAGCACAACATACATCCCCCTCATCATCTCGGTGAGCAGGAAGTAATTCCCCGCCTGGTCCATTACGCTCGTCTTCTTCTCGTTCCATCGTTCCGGTTTGGGCAGGCGGAAGTTGGCTGGTGGTGGTCCCTCTGTGGTGGCTGCTCGTCGAGTGGAGGTGGAGAAGGCGGCGTAGGTTGGTCGCGCATTGTGGAGGAGGGAGGCAGCTGGTCGCTGTCGCGCGAGCGCTGTTAGGGCGCGAGGGGTCGACATTGTCGCAAGTGTCGGCGTGGAGGGGAGAGTTGTGAGGGAATGTTGAAGGCGAAGTGTGTGTGGCCAATGGTGACGGTCGTGATTAGCGACCTCTCTCTATATCTAGATAGATAGGGTTACCGGAGGCTGCCCGCTTGAGCGGCAAAGCGCTAGGGTCGGTAGTGGTGGCTGAGCTTGTTTCAATGAAAGTGGTGATCAGATTGGTAAGGCTCAATCAAAAGGCAGTAGTTCGTGCGTAGAGCGTGCCTTTCTCGCATTGGAGCTCTCCTCCAGCTCTCGCCCGGTCTATCAGACACGCGACTACCACAGTTCGCCCATTGCGCTCTTAATGCAAAGCTCTCGACTCGCCGTGCGGCAGTCTTGCAGAGCACACAATGCCTACAATGTCGCGACCGCCCTATCGAATGCTTTCTCCACCAGCGCCCGGGTGAGGGAAGACAGCCAGACGGGACCAAGTACTGCCAGTAGAGGTTCTTTCGCGAACCTCGAGGCGATCGAGAGACAGTTTCGCTCACCAGCACCGAAGACTACGCGCGCTCATAACAGGAGTCCAGACAGCGATCCGCTCAGTGATGGATCAGCCAGGGAGTTCGACGTGCCGCATGTACCGCAGCGTACGGGCCTACAAGCCCGCCAGGATATTCTTGAGAGGGGCCTCCAATACCAACAGAACCCAAAGATACAGGAGGAGGATGTTGTTGCGCATACAGAATCGTCAGGTACGGTGGACGGTGGCTTTGAAAGACAACCACACGTCTTCCACCCAACACTAGAGGGCACAAGCTCCGGTGATTCTCTGTACCGACGTGTGCGTAAAGCGCAACCACTTCCAGGCCGGAGCCGTCATACGAGGCACCCGGGAGATTGGAAGCAATATATGCTTCACGTGGCCCAAACCGCTAACAAGCTCTCGAAAACGCCCAAAAGCAAATGGCCTGATGAGGCGAGGAGAGATCTGGATTACCAGCCTAGAAGTATTGGGCCGGAAGCTAGCCCGGTGGAGGAGGGGAGGGAGATACCTGTTCCTTGGATGGTGGGGGATGAGGAGATGCGGGGGATGAGTGCTGAGGGGGTTTTGGGGGAGGAGATTAGGAGGTTTGCGAGCTGGGCGGAGCCGACGGAGGGGGAGAGGGTTGCTAGACAGGCGGTAGTGGAGCAGACCCAGGAGTTCATTATGCAAAGTCTTGGTCAAGGGAAGAGGGATATCAGGACTGAGCTCTTCGGCTCAGAGATGACTGGTCTTTCATTGGCCACTTCAGACATCGATATTCGCGTCTACGACACCTCACAAGCCGAAGGGGAAAAGAAGTATGCCAGCTTGAACTCGCCTATGCAAAGTTTAGCGAGAAAGATGGACAACAGCTCCGAATTCATCACCGTGGTATTTCGACACAGCAAATACCCCATCATCAACGCCCAGCACCGGGAGACCGGGATCGACATCCAAATCGTTTCCTCCCCTTCCACAATAAAACAACAAGCCGTTACGCAGCAGTACCTCTCCGAGCTTCCCCACCTCCGGGACCTCTTCTTCATCGCCCGTACTGCCCTCGGCATGCGCGGCCTAATCGACGTCTTCAACGGCGGAACAGGCTCTTACGGCCTCTTCATCATGCTCGTCGCATCCTTGAAACGCCGCTCCTCCAAGCCCCCTACCACGGCAGCAGAACAGTTACAGCATTTCTTAACCTTCTACGCCAATTTCTTCTACAGCAAACACGGACTTGCCCTCCAGCCGACAGGACAGCTCTTCAAAAAGCACAACCCAATCAATGACCTCCAGTCCCACATCCAAGCCGCCCACCGCCGCGGCGACGCCGTTCGTGCCGGTCAATGGGCTATATCTCAAAGGAAACCTCTTCAGCCCTACTTGCTATGTCTGCAAGACCCGGCGGATCCGACGAACGATTTGGGCAGGAAGGGGAATGCGGTTAAGCATACGAGGGAGACTCTGAGGCTGTTATCGTCGAAACTTGACAGGGTTTTGAGGAAATTGGAGAGTTCGAAGGTAGAAGGGAAGGGGTGGAGGGTAGAGAGTCTTTTGCTGCCAGTTGTGGGGCGGTGTCATGAAGTTTATGCTGGGAGGAGGGAGAGGGTTGAGGAGTTTGGGAGGGGGGTGATTGAGCGTGGGGATGTCGGCGGAGCTGGGACGTCGGAGACGGGGCAAGGTGGTAGTGATGCTGCTATGGTGGTGGATGTAACTGAGCAGGTCGAAGCTTTGGCGGAGGATGCTGAGCGGAGGGAAGGTGGACTGGCCGCCGCCGCGGCGTCATAAAGGGGGTTAGGGGAGTATGTATATGTACAGTATGGATATGTGACATGATCGGGCGGTCTGTGCTTCCACGTGTTTGGTGCGGTTCGTCCACAAGCTCACTTCTGAACAAGGCTTGAGAGCATAGAATACTTCTGCGAGACCTACCACAGACTGGACACAAGCCATTTGACCCGACTTGTCGGCCGACCGATCTACGCTGTTCTTACCGTTGTCGTCAGGTCTTACTCACTTCATCTCAGGTCGGCAAGATCGGCGAGGTCGACGAATTGCATCAGAAGGCTCTATTGGTTGGTGGGTAACGGGCTTGACAGCAATTGGAAGACGCACTCTCAAGGGAGGGTGTAAGTGCATGGGGCGAAAATCCGACTTTTGACGACGGACTCTTGAAAGGGCTCAAGAAGAACAGAAAGGTTTTGAAAGTGAACGTTGCTGGTATCACGACACGAAGCAACGGGCTCGACTCGTCGAGAACGTAGCTCTTATCTGGAGATCAAACCTGCTCTGCCACACTCTGTCTCGATTCCACAGTCCCGCCAGCGACTGGTACGAAGCTAGCCACCTTTGCCATTTCTTCGACACCGTCGAGGATTCCTGTACCGTTTGGCAAGCCGAATCCACCGCCCCCAGGGGTCTGGATACTAAAGCGGTCTCCAGCACCAACCTGGACAGACCTCTTGCCCCCAATATTGATCTCCCGCCCATCCTTCCGCACCCATACATTTCGCCCTCGCTGTCCTCCTTCCCCTCCTTGCAGCCCGTAAGGCTGGAAACTTCGCCGCTCCGACAGCATGGAAGCCACCATGGGAATCCGAAACTCTACTTCGCGGATTATGCCATCGCCGCCTTTGTACCGCCCACGACCTCCGCTTCCTGGTCGTAAGGAGAACTGGCGGAGTATTACGGGGTATCGTCGCTCAAGGGACTCCGGGTCGGTTATGCGGGTATTGGTCATATTCGTATGAACGCCGCTTGTGCCGTGCCAGGTTGGACCGGCGCCGGAGCCGCCGCAGATGGTTTCGTAGTAGCCAAAAGGGGTCTTGTCATCGGAGCCGAAGGTGAAGTTGTTCATGCAGCCTTGGCTTGCTGCGCAGGTTTCGAAGGCGAGGAAGATGACGTCGACGATTCGCTGGGAGGTCAGCACGTTGCCTGCGCAGACTGCTGCGCTGAAAGAGGGTTTGAGGAGGCTGCCGTCGGGGAGGATGAGGGTGACGGGGCGGATACAGCCGTGGTTCAGGGGGATGTCGGAGTTGACCATGCAGCGGAGGGCGTAGACGATGCTGGAGGTTGTTATGGCTGGCGGGGCATTCCAGTTTCCTGGGTGATGCAGTCGTCAGTGGTTTGCAGGAGCGGGTGTCGGATGGGTCATTACTACTTACCTAGCACTTCGGAGCCTGTTCCTGAGAAGTCGAAGCGAGCTGAGCCATCCTGGCCGTTTACGGTGACGTAAAGGACGATAGGTGTCCCATCGTCCATGTAGTCCACAGCGCTGAACGTTCGCTCTTCGGCGCCTTTGGCTAGTTTCTTGAAGAGGTTCCGTACCGCCAGCTCGGCTGAGCCTTGGATGGCGCGCATATATGACTACACCACGTCAACAGTCAGTACACATTCTCTGTCTGCCATGATGACTTAATGCTTTGCGTTTACCTGGACGACTTCCATGGTATACTCTGCTATCAGCTGCCTGATCAGCCTGATGCCAGTGTGGTTGGCGGCTACTTGGGCCTTGAGGTCTGTGAGGTTGTCTTGGTAGCATCGGGATCCACTACATCCTGGCAACTGTGCCGGTGCTTGAACTAAGGTTTCTGCGAGACCTTGTTCGTCGAGATGGTTGTTTCTCACCAAAAGGAATGAAGAGAAGACAGCGCCTTCCTGCCAAAGCTCGGTGGAGGAAGGCGGCATGGAGCCAGGTGCGATACCGCCGACCTGCATCGATCGTCAGCAAGCGACAAGCGAGGGTAGCTTGTACGGAGGGAATACTTACGTCCGCATGATGACCCCTGGAAGCAGCCCAGAATATTATGTTCTTGCCCTCTTCGTCAAACACTGGCGTGATGACAGTCATATCCGGGAGATGCACGCCGCCGTACTCAGGTGAATTGGACAGAAGGACGTCTCCCGCCTGAAGCTTTCCTTCCCACTCCGTGATCTGTGATCTCACAGCGAAGGCCATGCTTCCGATCATCGCAGGGACATGCGGCGCATTAGCCACTAAGTCTCCCTCTGGAGTAAAGATGGCACAGCTGAAGTCCAGTCGCTCTTTGATGTTGGCACTGACACTCACTTTCTGCAGTGTGTGGCCCATTTGCTCTGCAACTCCGAAGAAGCGGTGTTTAAAGACTGAAAGGCGCACTGGGTCGATGGCGCCGCTTTCATGCTGCGCCTTCTCGGTAGAGGCGACGTCGACGACGAGCATGTTGCTCAAGACGGTAGCTTTGGACTTGGGGGTGATGACAAGCGTTTGAGTGTCGTCGACTATTAGACATGGTCCTTCCACTTGAGCTCCTGGTGAGAGCGCTGCAAGATCGTAAACCGGACTCTCAATCAGTCCTGTTGCAGGGAAGTACACGCTGCGCGAAAGTGTCGGCTTCTTGGGCGTGTGCTTTGTTTCGAGCGAAGACATCTCTTCGCTCCATGATACGGCTGGCTCGGCCGCGCTTGCACCCACGCTTCGAACTCGGATCTCGTCTATGAAGACCTCACGGCCAACCGGGCAAAAGCCAAAGTCGTGGAGATGGGCATCTGCGAACGACTTTAGAACGTCACCGCCGTTCTCTGCGATCACCATCAGGGCGGTATCGCTGCCATCGTATCGCAGACTCAAATACCGGTTTGAGTCAATGGATCCCAGGAAGCCCTCTTCGGCCAGTGCTTTGTGGTTCCTGTCCTCCAGCCGCGAAAGATCGGAGTCCAGCGAATCCCAATGTGTGGAGCTAAATGCCTTCAGATATGGCTCGGATCGATCCTCCACAACATCGGCGAGGCCAATGCCATGAGCCGACAAGATGGACGAATACTTGTGGATCAGAACCCGCTTGATGCCCAGAATTTGTGCGATCTCGCAGGCATGCTGCCCGCCAGCGCCTCCGAATGAAGCGAGGTCGTGTGCGTACGTGTTGTGACCGCGGCCTTCCGTGAGGCTTCTGATGGGCCCGCACATCGCATTGTTTGCTACGTCGATGAAGCCAGCGGCGACCTCTCGCCAACTGAGTGACTGCCGCGTCTCGCGATTGATGGTCTTTGCTAGTTCCCTAAACTTTGTCTCAACGATGTCCGCGTCGAGCGGCTGATCCTCGCCAGGTCCAAATACGGCTGGGAATCTTTCAGGAATGATTCTCCCAAGCGCGAGGTTGGCGTCTGTGATACAGAGTGGCCCGCCCTTCCTATAGCAGGCTGGCCCGGGCTGCGAGGAAGCCGAATCGGGACCGACGCACATCAATCCGTCCCTCCAAGCAAGTATACTCCCGCCTCCAGCCGCGATCGTGCTAATATCAAGCTGAGGAGCCTGGACAACAATGCCGGCCGTCTTGGACTCGAACGTGTGCTCGAAGGCACCCGAGAATCGGCTCACGTCCGTACTAGTGCCGCCCATGTCGAAGCCGATGACTGGTACCCCTTCTTTAGCGTCATAGCACGTCCGGGCATAGCCTACGACACCTCCCGCAGGGCCCGACAGGATCGCTTTAAGTCCAGAGAGGTTGTTTCTTGATACGAGCCCGCCGTCAGACTGCATAAAGTCTAGCCGGACGCCGCTTTTGTCGAGATCTGGAAAGCTTGCAGCGACTTGTGCAAGGTAGGTATTAATGACTGGAGTCAAGTACGCATCGATGACCGTCGAGTTCCCTCTCGGAACAATCTTTGGTCGCTGAGAGACGACGCTTGACAGGCATATTTGCTCAAACCCCATCGATTCGGCGACTGCTCGTATCTGTTGCTCGTGGTTCGGGAAGATGTACGAATGCATCAGGCAAACAGCCAGCGATGTAATGCCTCTGTCGCGGATAGTGCGTAACTGTCGCTCGACCGTTTCCTTATCGAGATGCTGAAGAACTCGCACGTACTCTCCGGAAGACGTTTGGACCGTCTGCTGACCCTTTGGATGCTCGAAACGTCGGTCACGAAGGTGCGAGTCCGGACATGAATCCACCAACACACGTTCAGACACCTCCTCGACACAAGAATACAATACTTCCGGACGATCGATGGCAAGATTGAACATGGCCGGTCTCGACTGGTTGCCGATTTCCAGCAAGTCTCTGAAGCCCTTGGTGATCAGTAGGGCAGTCTCTCTTCCTTTTCGCTCGAGCAGGGCGTTGGTGGCTACGGTTGTGCCCATACGGATCGACTCTAGCTTTCGTCAGTTGAGTCTCTTCTCACGAGTTGGTAGCGAGCATACCAATGCAAGAGAGGTCCAGAGGGGTCCGTCGAGGTATCCTCGCACCGGTGTGCATCTCCAACACCCTTCTGACTGCTTCGGTTGGCGCATCGTCATAGTTAGAAGGGTCAACAGAGAGGATCTTGACGACGATGTCATCGCCGTTGGGGACATTGCAAACGCAGTCCGTGAAGGTCCCACCGCGGTCTGTTGTTCATTAACTGATGATACCGAAACTTGCAGCGAGCTTACGCTTGTTCGGTCATGTCTTACCAATGGAGATCCTAAGGCCATTCCGCTTCACGACTGATGGCATGGCGGCGGATGTAATCTCGATGTTGATCAGAGAGAGTGCAGCGAATAGCGGAGAGAGACGTCAGTAACAGTCAAACTTGTGCGAGATATAGGACCACCTCACCCTTCTGCGCTGCTACTACGGCATCAACATCACAGGTTCATAAGTCAATCAACAGCTGGTGGAGTGCATCACCGCCGGTGACAGTGTTCGTCGAATGGTAGCTCCAATTGGCCGCGATAGGCGGAGTACGAGGGCGGCTTGAAGGTGGAGCTCCACCAACTCTGCCTCACTCGCAGGCTTGCACACTCGAGGTCGCTTGAGCTTCGACAATATAGATGTCTTATCTGCAAGTCCCAAGGTCTGTCGATTAACACAGATTGGTAGCAACACGACCGCATCAGTTCATACAGCCCATTCCGTTATGGCCGTCACTACAAGCTCCGAGCCATGTATTAACGGCAATCACATTGAAGCGATACCAGCAACAGAGGAGCTTCCATATGAGAGAGTCGATGCTGGATCAAGCTCAGGCACTATTAACGGACACTGGAACGACAGCAGGACCGGCTACACCGTTCTCGAGCAGCCTAGTCGGGCAGAGCGTCCGCTCAAAGTCATCACCATTGGCGCTGGTGCTAGTGCGATAAACTTCGCCCACGAGGTCAGCAAGTCAGACCTGGACATTGAGCTTGTATGTTACGACAAGAATCCCGAGATCGGAGGGACGTGGTTCGAGAATCGCTATCCTGGGTGTGCTTGCGA
>JAKLLW010001518.1:0-14178 GCA_022814695.1 Neocatenulostroma microsporum
GAGAAGGGAAAGGGAGCAGGTGGGGTTAAGTACGGCAGTGACAGTGCAGACAAACTGGAGACGTGCCCGCAATTGGGAGGAGAGACGCAAATGGAGCGAGGCAAATCCGCGCTACCTACCTGCCCACGGGAATTAGACCTCACGATTGCTAGGGACAACCGCATCGATCTCCACCTTGGTGTCTGATGCTTGCTCCACTCGTCCAGTCGTTCGCTCACATGGATGGGATAGGCTGCCGGAGAGCTGGAGGAGTGCTTCTGAATGGTCCTCGGCGACATGGCACGCCTCCATGGCGAAGCTACGAAGGGGTGCGGGGAAAGCTCGAGGGGCGTTTCTGTGCAGGTGTAAGTTCTGCAGTTGATGACCATTCGAATGCGGTCGAGTTCCGGTAGCCAAGTTCTTCTAGATTCCTACGCGCATCTGCAGTCTGCAGGTCGGGAAGTCTATGGACGCTATATTTCTGAGCTGATTTTCTGTACAGGACGACTTGTTCCTGTCGTCCTTCTGCTGTCGCAACCCGCGATATGGCGCTAAACAGCCCACATGACGTGAGGCTAAGCTCGGCAGCCTTTGGCGCGAGCTGGCGAGCAACACAACCGCAGGGAAATGTTTTGCAACGACACGACTCTTACTGGATGCAGAGCCGCAGCAATATACTCGCCCGGCTCCGCACCAGTACAAACCTTCACCCCAGATGCGTACTCCACCGTTCATCTGGCGGACATAACTCGACGCAGGCTCGGCATGTCTACTGACCTCGATGCTGCGTTACTAATGCAAGACGGTGGCGTCGCAGAGCAACGTCTGGACCTGACAGCCCAGGTCTGGTAGTGAGCGTGGTCGCCGGCTGAGACCTCGTGCTCACAACTTCCCGCGAACCACGATGAACGAGGGACCTGTTCGCGGATGACACCCCTCGCGTTTTACCTCCAAAGGGAGCATCGGCCTGATGCGTCTCCGTCAGCAATGTGGTAAGCAGCCTGGGCAGGAATTGCACGGTATCTGGCCGATCGTGGATGTCAGCCCGAGCATGTGGATGATAGACGGCCGGCCACAGACAGAATGTGTCATCGGAAGTCCTCGTGGTTGCGGAAGGCCCAGACGAGGACACAGGACTGGACGGTTGCCTTTCAGATTCCGTAGTGGACGGGGTCCTGGGTGGGAGGTAGACAGGTCAAGACTGTTGTGGTCTTTGCCTTGGGCAAGTGCATCGCCCAGTAGGCTAGGCACATCCCGGTCGGTCGCAGCAGTCAGCGCAAAGGTGTTCCGTGGTGCGCATCAGCTCCAAGCGACTATGTAAGCAGCACGGTAAGCCGTCTAAACCAGGACCGCGAAATGTTTGGCAAAGTATCGACAAGAGTGGGTAACGAACCACCCAACCGCGATTATGCATATGGCATCCTCCAGGACGGCGGCAGACGACCCTTGCAGGACATGGAGTGATCCGCATCACCCAACATCGCGCATAGCTGGTCTGTTCACAAGCCTGCACCACCGTCCGAGCATCTCCTAAGAGCATCGAAAGCGAAAGCGCACCAGGGCCAACGCCGGCTTTGCATAATGCAAATCACGTCCATGGCTACGTGACGTTGCCGTGAGATGGCGGGTTTGAGAGCGGCCGACTATCTTCCACGTCGTTTGCAGCTGAGAAGGTCGTGGTGCTCAGACGTAAGCCGTAGCATCGCTTCGAAGTCTGGAATACGATTCGTGATACGCTGGTGGGTAATGAGAGCTGAAGACCATGTCGTGCAAGGAGAAACAAAGCTCATTCTCAATCTTATTTCAACTCAATCTGCCCCGCCCATCGCTCATATCGGATGGATCCTTCTTCCACACACCATCGCTGCAAACTCCAATAACGCCCAGGCTCTTGTAATGATAGTGTTACAGTCTTATAAGTCGAGCCACCGCAAAAACATCGAGGAGATCGTCTCATCGCCGCAAAGTCCGGCCGGTATCATGTGTTGCGTCGGAAGCCCACAGGCTCATCATCCGCCTTGCTGGTGTGCCACTAAGACACCTCATCCACCATCGCGTCGTCGCCGCCGTTGGTCGCCGCGGGCTGAGCGGTGCCGTTGGTGGCCTCGCCGTTAGTGGTCGCACCATTCGCACCGCCGAAATAGTCGGCCATCTCCGCGTCAAGCTCGTCAGCAGTCTTCGGCTTCGCCCTGGCGGCCCTCGCGTTCTTCTTTGCGCCACGCCCACCGGCCTTTGCTGCGGCACCGTTCGTGACTGGCTTAGCAGCCTCAGCCTTCTTAGGAGCGGCGGCCTTAGCACCACCCTTTGCGGCGTTCTTGGACTTGCTATGAAAGGGTCAGTGTTGCTCATGTGTAGCGTGCCCATGGTGAGTACTTACGACATGCGGTCTGCAAGGGTTACCGGAGCAGCGACAGCTGCGGCTGCACCCACGATCTCAACCTGAGCAAGGTTAGCTTTTGCAAAACCTTGCGTGGAGGTAGCTTGAGTGTACCTTCATGGGCCGGTTGTCGACCTTCACGTTGTTGAATTGCTTCTGAGCCTCGATGACTTGCGTGTATTTGGTGAATACGATGGTCGCCTCGCCGCGGCTGCGTCCATTTGGTCCATAGGAAAGAAGCACCTTCTTCACGCCACCAATAGCCTTGCCGAAGAAATCCTGATCACCAATACATGTCAGTCCTCTTCTGGTGCCAAAAAGTTGAATATCGCGCGAAACGTCGAAGGCTCCAAAGCAGCAGGTATACGGAATGCGTCTCCTCGTCAGTCGATCCGGCACGTAAACAGCAGTAGCAGTAGCAGTGGCAGGACCAGTGAGCAGATGGTAGGCAGCGGCAGAAGTGACCTCTCTCCAACCTTCCAACAGCAGCCTTCATGAGCATGCGGTCACCACCCGCGGCATCAAAGCTAGTAGGGATGAGCAAGCTCGGCTAGCATAGCTGTGACAGCATGCGCTGCAAATGCTCTGCGTGCTCTTCCAAGCGATTTCAAGGGTTGAGGCCCGTCTCCGACCCAAGCGCGATTCAATCTTGAACGGTGCGCCTTCCCAGTAGACGCGTGCCAGCCAAAGTCTACGCGGTATGATCCACGTCCAAGTCGGCTCCGTTCTACGCTTGCTGCTGCCTGCTCACCGGTCCATACCAAGTTTACGATGTGCACCTCGTACTACGCTACTGCTTGCCAGGCAGGCGTTTCTGACTGAGGCTACTGCACGTAAAGAGATCTTCCAAGCCACTGCTGCAAGTCCTCGCTCAAGCCTCCAAAGAGAGTGAGCTATTGCATGGCAGGGTACCATATAACCATACTTCGGCCAATTCTAGCGAACAAAGCGACTAACGTTGCGATCGAGAAAAAGGCGGCGGAAAGCATATGCCGGGATCCGTATGCTGTCAACGTACCTTGAGCAGCGTCTCATTGATGTCCGAAGGCAGGTTGCTGACAATAATCTTGCTGTCTCCTTGTGGGACGACGGCCGGTGCGGTGGGCGCGTTTCTCGGTGCGCGGGTGTTCTTCTGGATGCCGCCGGTAGGTGCTGGCATGGTGGCCTTAGCCTTGCGGGCCTTCACTGGGCGGCCACGACCAGCGCCACGGGGACGGCTGGCTTTGCTGTCGGTCATGATGGCGTCGAGGGATTGGTCGAGTTTGCCAGACATGTTTGCTGAGGTGTCGTGTGGGTGGTGGGCTCGTTGGTGTGTCGGTGTGGGTGTGGTGGCTGTTGGCTGTCGCGGTAGTGTGAGTCGCGAGAGGTGAGCTGACTCTTGTCAAGTAGTAATGTGTTTGACGCGCGGAGGAGGTGAGGGTGGGTGATCTCGTAGCCTTTGGCTGGTGAGGCTGATGCAAGCTGGCAGTTTCTTTCGCGTTCCGCTGAGTATGGGATCACGTGTTGGTGATGAGGTCGCAACGGTGATCTGGTGATGCGCACTTGGTGATGAGGTCGTTCGTGAAGTGCTTTGTTATCGATGGTTGCGTGGTGATTGTGGTGATGGAGGAAGGAAGCTGCGCGTTTTTGAAAGGGAAAGGGAGTTGCGAAAGCGGAAGGCGGCGCGCAGCCTCGTGCACGGGCCGCAGAGCGCTCTCTCAGCCACTGCTGCTGCCTTGGGCCGAAAGCAGCGATACATTCCCTTGAAGTTGATCTACCAAACTCTCCCCGTTCACCAAACTCTTCCCAAGAATCTTAGCCACTGTCTCATGTCAGAGAGTCACTAGACAAAGTACCTGGTTACATTATGAGTACCTCGTGGGGCGGCGACGAGGTGTGGAAAGCCGTGCGTAGTAACTGTAGCTCTACAATGCTACTTACAGCCTCCGCAGAGTGGAGGAGTCGGCAGGAGTCGCGGTGACTCAACATTGACTATCACATATGGAGATATAGGTACACAACGGTAGGTCATCTCCTCCTCTACATACCCTCAGCACCATTCCAACAGCAAGATGGTCAACTTCTACGACTCTATCAGCGACAACCTCCGCGACTGGGCCTTACAACAACAAGTCTTCTTCATCGCTTCAGCCCCATTGACCGGCAAACATGTCAATCTCTCACCCAAAGGCCTGCCGGCGAGTACACTGACGGTCTTCGACGGCAACCATGTCGGCTACATCGATGCGACAGGTTCTGGCATAGAGACGATCAGCCATGTGTACGAGAATGGAAGGGCGACGATCATGTTCTGCTCCTTCGATAAGATGCCGAGGATCATGCGATGGTTCTGCACAGGAAGGGTTGTGGAATACGATGCGCCGGAGTTCGAGAAGACGCTGGCGAGGATGGGCAATGAGAAGATTACAGGCGCGAGGGCGGTGATATTGTTTCATGTTTGGAAAGGTGAGCGGAGATGGCCTTGAAATGAGAGCTCCGTGAAGCTACAAGAAGCTGTGGATATGCAGATATCAGGGCTGATACCACTTAGTACAAACATCCTGCGGCTACGCTGTCCCACTCGTCTCCTCCACGCTCGACCCTGCAAGAATAGGCGAAGGACCGCGCGCATACCTTCAGGACCGCGCGACACTCGGGTACTGGGCGGGGCAGCAGATCGAGAAGGGAACGCTCGATGCATATCGCCAGAAGATGAATGCGCAAAGTCTAGATGGCTGTGCCGGTTTGAAGGTCGCAAGACGAGCAACTGGCGAGAACATGCTACTTCAAGATGTACTGATCTGGCTGAGGCGGACCACGCAGCAATGGGAAGCAATGGTGCTTGGCGGCGTTGTCGCCATTGTGGCCCTGGTTATGCTCAGACTGGCTATGGGAGCGCTTGGGCTACGCCTACCGAACAGTATCCGCCTTCTCACTTGACCTACAGGCCGTCCAATCCTCCTAACTCACAAATCATTTCTGCCTCTCGCTGGATCTCTACCCATACAATAACAAGGCTGAAAGACATACCGATCACGTGCGCCGGGTAAGCTTTCTCCGCAGACTCCGCATTTCGCTTTCCCAAAAGCTGGAGCTTTCTTGGATGCATCCGAGGTGTACACAACATCCTCAATAGCAAGATGTAGGGCGTGAGATGGTAAGTTGTTGTTCCTCTTTTCCTATTTTCTTGTTAATACCTTACTGGCACGTTGCTTTTGCTTTCTCTACAATGGCGCCTTCCAACCGAAACCGACCAATCCGCATAGCAGGCTGCTCCGGCGCTGCGACAGATCGCAGGCACGCCATGGCCATGCTCGCCTCCAGCTACATAAAGGACCCTATAGACGTAATTATCGGCGATTGGATGAGCGAAGCAAACATGACTGCGCGAGCTACAGCAAAGACTGGCAATGCCGGCGAGGCTTCGTACGAACCTACCTTTATCGAAGCTCTCGAGCCTGCACTCCCTCACATCGCGAAGCATGGCATCAAAGTCGCTGTCAATGCTGGGGCTTCGGATACGAAGCTGTTGCATAAGGTCGTGACGGATATGATTAAGGCGAAGAAGTTAGACTTGAAGGTAGCCTGGATCAGTGGAGACGAAGTACTTCCGGCGATTGAGAAGGCGCAGAAGGAAGGGAAGAGCAAGTTCGTCAATATTTGTACGGGTGAGGTGCTGGAGGATTGGAAGTTCAAGCCGATATACGCACAAGCGTACCTGGGTGGACTGGGTATAGCGGCCGCTTTCGAGAAGGGTGCGGATATCGTGGTGTGCGGACGAGTGTCAGACGCCTCGCCGGTAATAGGTGAGCGGTGACACCCACGATTGGCGGGTTTTGAGGAATTGCTAATCTTTATACGCGAGATCCGAAGGCGCCGCGGTATGGTGGCACAACTGGAAGCGAGACCAGCTCCTCCAGCTCGCGAATACGTTCGTGGCTGGCCATTTGATTGAGTGCAGTAACTACGTCTGCGGTGGGAACTTTACTGGGTTCAAGAGCTTGGAGTTGAAGGGGTGGGATGACATTGGTTATCCTATCGCTGAGATTCACAATAGTGGGCAGGTAGTCATCACGAAGAACAAAGGCTCAGGCGGAGAAGTGTCTACCCAAACATGCTCATCTCAGCTCCTTTACGAGATCCAGGGACCATGGTACTTCAACTCGGACGTCACTGCTGTCCTCGATGGCCTCTACTTCGAGCAACTAGGCACCGACCGCGTCGTACTCCGAGGCGTGAAAGCTGATCTCCCTCCAGCGACTACGAAGGTAGGCTTGACAGCTGCAGGCGGCTACCAAGCAGAAGTCCACTGGTTCTTGACCGGCCTGGATATCGAAGCCAAAGCACGAATGATGGAGGCACAGGTTCGACGGATGCTCAAGCCTTACTCGCATAAGTTCACAAAGCTGGAGTTCACGTTGAACGGTTCAGCGGCGGAAGATGCGAGGAACCAGAATGCTGCGACGGTGGACTTACGGATCTTGGTGCAAGCGCCTAAGGCGGAGGATATTGGTGCGGCGAAGTTCTTGCGGCCGTGTATTGATCGTACGTATCTCACATCTCTACCGATCAATGCGGGCGAGTATACTAACGCTCTGCCCAGCCATCATGGAAGGCTATTCAGGCGCAACACCGCATCTCGATCTCCGCCTTGGTTTCCCAAAGCCGATACAAGAGTACTACGTTACCTTGCTCCCGCAATCAGACGTCCAGCACAAAGTGCACTTATGGGATGGCCAATCTTTCGATATAGCTCCTCCGCCAAAGAGCAAGACGTTTCCGGCACAGCAGCCTAGTGAGCCCGTAACACAGAATAGAAGGACAACTGACTTTGGCCAGACGGTGAGAGGACCGTTGGGCTGGATCGTCCATGCCAGAAGTGGCGATAAGGGTAGTAATTGCAACGTTGGGTTTTGGGTTAGGCATAAGGATGAGTGGGAGTGGTTGCGGTCTTTACTGTCGGCCGACACTATCAAACGACTTCTAGCGGACGAGTACAAGGAGGGCAATAAGGTCGTGAGTACTTACCGCCAGCTATGTGCGCAAGCGAAGCGAGGGAGGGGATGGTTACTGATTTGCCATGTAGGATCGCTTCGAGCTACCGAACATGTTCGCCGTCCACTTCCTGTTGCACGACCATCTGGATCGCGGCGTGAGCTGCTCTTCTACTTATGATGTCCTTGGGAAGAATGTGGCTGAGTACTTGCGGTCGAAGTATGTTGATCTGCCGACGAAGTTCTTGAATAGAGGGAAGCTTTGATGGGATATGATCTGTACGCGAGCTTGTTCGAGCAATCCAGTGCGATAAGACGTCGCTGCGCTTGCACTCGGACTCTCTCGCCATTGAATGGTGCGTTGGAACGACCAAATACGTCCGGAAAGAGGACGCACGTGGTGATTAAGAGCTCACGACATCAATCGATCTCCAGGTTGGATCTGCGGCGGAACCATGTATGGATCACAGATACGAGATCTGCTATTACTGACATGGAGGAGAAGTCGGCGCACCAGGGATGACCATTCGGCATCGATTCCAGAGAGCCTTTGGCGGTATGCATGTTGCTTAGGTAGCTTACAGTCGCGCTTGTGTTTAGCCGAGGGGAGCACAACATATCGATAGCATACTACACTCTCTGAAGTTGTCTTGTTTCGTACAGAGCTACCCTATGGCAGCGCCGGACTGCGCAGAATAAACGCCATGGCTGATGTTGTACCTGCAGCATAGATTGCTGACCGCGTACCTGTTCATCCCGATCTGGTCGAGCATTTCATTGGAAAGCGAATGAACTATGTTTACCTCTCCTCTTGCAGTTCTTTACTTCAAGCGTCAACAACTTCTTCGCTCTAGCAAGATGATACTGCTAGCCTTTTTCATCTCACTGCTGCTGCACTATGCGCTGGCAGCTCACAACCATACCCACACAATCATCGCGGCCGCAGAAGCGGACAACATCGACCTCTTCACTCTGCCCTTCGCTTCCGAAGCCCTCACCTCAATTGAAACCATCTACTCCCAGCAAAACATCAGCATTCCAGCCGGGCTAGCCAACGCCTCCAAATTCGACGTGCATGCCCACATCATCCCACCATGGTATCGCGCCGTGGTACCCATCACCGGGCAGATACCCACACCGAACTGGACGCTCGAGGATCATCTGGAATTCATGACGAGCAACGGGATCAGGCATAGCGTGCTGTCGATTTCGTCTCCGGGGTCTGTGGTCTTTCCTGGCGACGAGGCGAGGAGTGTTGCGTTGGCGAGGTTGTTGAATGAGTATCTTGCTGCTGTATGTCACTCGCTCTTGCAGCATTGTTAGGATTGGAAGAGGTCCTGACGGCAGAGAGTGCAGATCGTTCACAAGCTCCCTGAGCTGTTCTCTTTCTTCGCTGTGACGCCATTGCCGTATACGGCGGCTGCGTGAGTAGCTAGCTTTCTGATACTTGATGTGCAACGATCAGGCTGACGATGATGACAGTATCGCCGAAGCGAAGCACGCCCAAGAGCGACTGGGCGCTGCAGGCACTGGACTGCTCTCCAACCACGAAGGCTACTATCTCGGAAACCCCTCTTTCATGTCGCTCTTCGCCAACTTGAACGCTCGTAATGAGTCGAAAAAGCAAATCATCTTCGTGCATCCGACCGGTCCTTGCCTGCATGCTGGCAATGGAAGCTTGATCAGTGCAAAGCCTAGTAAGAGACTCCCTTCACTCTTGGTGTCCTGGTATTGTCGTATTGATTGAAAATGATAGCCACGTATCCCAGCGGCCTAGTAGAGTTCTACTTCGAAACAGCCCGGACGTTCATGGACTTGACTGTCTCCCAGACGATCGTGAAGTTCACCTCACTGAGTTGGATAGTTCCGCATCAAGGAGGCGCTTTTCCCAGTATCGAGGACCGCTTCATCACCTCCTATCCAGCGGAGCTACAGGCGGCGAGCAAAGCAGCGTACAACGAACGGTAAGCCAAAGGTTGTGCCAGACCTGCCGCTATTCGTCCATACTCACTGATGTCTTTCAGCTTCTTCTGGGACGCCGCCGGTCCAGCCTTCCCACATCAGGTGCAAGGACTTCTCGCTTATGGCGTACCTACCTCGCAGCTGGTGTACGGTTCGGTAAGTGCAGGCAATGGCATACATTCACGACGCAAGATCTTCCTGATCGATGACCCTAGGACTACCCATATGCCCCGGGCTTTACGTATGGGCTTGAGATCGAAGCCATTTCAAACGCGACGTTCTTGTCCTCGGATGAGAAGAGGGCGTTGTTCGTGTCGAATGGAGAGAGGATCTTTGCTTAGTAGATCCCATGCAAGCGGCTTTCAGGTCATGGTCAAACTTGCGTCTAGAGCCATTCGCAATCACTACTCAGACGCTGAAGACCGTTACATGCATTGATGGCTAGGCGGACAGTTTGCTGTGTCGAACGAGACGCTGTGCCCCTCGCGTTTGCATCATGGCACCGAGATGGCTAGCTCACTCTTTATCGCGCGCAGTAAGGCGCTGGATATGCTGTCTTTGCTAGGTAGACTGGTGCGATGCTGTTGCGCTGGTATTAATGATATCGATTCGAAAATCCTCTTGAATCAAGGTCAGGTATCGAGTGATATTCTCGCAAGGTAGCTCGCTGGCAATGTCAGTGTCGGAGTGTATAACAACGTCTCGCGCATCCTCTCAAATCATCTCTGCACTCGTACATCCCACGTCTCATCACAGGCGGTGTGATGTCGCCATTCACATGCTCGCCAAGTACGTGGTCCCTGATCGGCGTTGCAGAATTCGTGTCATTAGCGCGCTTTTTCGGCTGGCTCGTGCGCTGCGCTTCAAAGAAAAAGTTCGAGGCTCAAGTTTTGTTCAATATGTCAACCTCTCGGTGACAGCAAAGACTTTCGAAGATGGCAGACCAGGAGAAAGAGAGCATGATGGCTCTCGAGGTGAAAGACGGCGACAATGCGATTCGTTTCTGCGAAGGGCAGAGCTTCGGTGCTCAACGCAGTGTCGCTGGAGAGCTCGTCTTCCAGACGGGCATGGTCGGCTATCCCGAGTCGATAACAGATCCCTCATACCGTGGTCAGATACTCGTCGTCACTTTCCCACTCGTTGGCAACTACGGCGTCCCAGATCGAGAAGAGCGAGACCCAGTACTCGGCGACCTACCGGCCTATTTCGAAGCTGCCGAGATACACATTGCGGGCTTGATCGTTGCTTCCTACGCCGGCGAGCGATACTCACACTACCTAGCCAACTCTTCGCTGGGCAAATGGCTGAAGGAGCAAAACGTGCCTGCCATCTGCGGCGTGGACACAAGAGCCTTGACGAAGCGGATACGAGAGAAGGGTAGCATGCTGGGTCGGCTGCTCATGCAGAATGGGACGGAGCAAGTGCCGGATAGCATCCCAACTGGTGCTATCACACCCAATGGCACTATGACACCTGCAATGACACCTCTTCACCATCCTAACCTCGGCGCGGTTAATGGTCGACTGACGGTGAACGGTCACCTCAATGGCCTCAATGGCGGTGCCAACGGCTACTTCTCGGAGAGAAAGATGAAGGATATTGCGTTGTACGAGGAGATCGATTGGTACAACCCAAACACTCGCAACTTGGTCGCCGACGGTAAGCCTGCCTTGCCTAGTAGTCATAGTCATACAGTATCTGATCGGTTGAATAGTCTCAACATCCAAACCCAAGATTTACAGTCCAAGTGCGTCCAGTGCGTTGAAGCATCCGTCAGGTCGTCCCGTACGTGTTGTATGTGTCGATGTTGGGTTGAAGTACAACCAACTCCGCTGTCTTGTCAACAGAGGCGTCGAGGTTGAGGTGGTGCCGTGGGACTACGACTTTCCGAAGCTTGCTGGCAAGGAGTATGATGGCCTGTTCATCTCCAACGGACCTGGTGATCCCGCCATGATGGCCGACACAGTCAAGCACATCCGCTCGGCTATGGACGAGGCGCGCACACCTATCTTCGGTATCTGTCTCGGCCACCAGCTTCTTGCTCGTGCGGCTGGCGCAGACACGCTGAAGATGAAGTTCGGTAACCGCGGGCACAACCTTCCTTGCACGAATCTACTCTCCGGCAAATGCTACATCACGTCTCAGAATCACGGATACGCGGTCGATGCGAATACGTTGCCGAAAGAGTGGTCGGAGCTCTTCGTCAACGCCAATGACCACAGCAACGAGGGTATCCGGTGTGTCGAGCGCCCGTACTTCAGCGTGCAGTTCCATCCTGAAAGCGCTCCTGGACCGCGCGACACCGAGTTCTTGTTCGATGTCTTCATTCAGACCATCATGAACGCCATAGAAGACCCGAAGGTGATGAGCAAGCCAGTCAGCTTTCCGGGTGGCGATGCCGCTGAGAACGCCGCCAAGAACCCGAAGCTCCACCCCAAGAAGGTCTTGGTTCTGGGCAGCGGTGGCTTGAGTATCGGGCAGGCTGGAGAGTTCGACTACTCTGGTAGTCAGGCTATCAAAGCGCTGAAGGAAGAGGGTATTTACACTATCCTCATCAACCCCAACATCGCCACGATCCAGACATCGAAGGGTCTGGCGGACAAGGTGTATTTCCTACCCGTCAACGCAGACTTCGTGCGCAAGGTCATCAAGCAAGAGAAGCCGGATGCGATCTACGTAACCTTCGGCGGCCAAACAGCTCTCTCCGTCGGCATCCAGCTGAAGGATGAGTTCGAGGCGCTGGGTGTCAAAGTACTGGGAACGCCGATTGATACCATCATCACGACTGAGGATCGCGAGCTCTTTGCCAGGAGTATGGAATCTATCGGCGCGCCGTGCGCTAAGTCCAAGTCTGCCAACAACGTTCAGGAAGCTCTGGAGGCTGTGGAGGAGATCGGCTACCCAGTCATCATCCGCGCCGCGTACGCTCTCGGTGGGCTCGGCAGTGGCTTCGCGGACAACAAGGAGCAGCTTCTGGATCTTTGCAACAAGGCTTTTGCGGCTAGTCCGCAGGTGCTGATTGAGAGGAGTATGAAGGGTTGGAAGGAGGTTGAGTACGAAGTCGTTCGCGATGCACACGACAACTGCATCACGGTGTGCAATATGGAGAACTTCGACCCTCTCGGCATCCACACCGGCGACTCTGTGGTTGTGGCTCCCTCGCAGACGCTGAGTGATGAAGACTATCAGATGCTGCGGTCGACCGCTACGAAAGTTATTCGGCATCTGGGAGTAGTGGGAGAGTGCAACATCCAGTACGCGCTCAACCCGGACAGCAGGGAGTACTGCATCATTGAGGTCAATGCCCGTCTCTCGAGATCTTCGGCTCTGGCGTCGAAGGCGACTGGGTATCCGCTGGCCTTCATCGCGGCGAAGCTGGGTCTCAACATCCCGCTCAACGAGATCAAGAACACGGTCACGAAGGTGACCTGCGCCTGCTTCGAGCCCTCGCTTGACTATGTGGTGGTCAAGATCCCACGCTGGGATCTCAAGAAGTTCACACGAGTATCAACACTCCTCGGTTCAAGCATGAAGAGTGTAGGCGAGGTCATGGCCATCGGTCGCACATTCGAAGAAGCGATCCAGAAGGCCATACGTTCTGTCGACCCAAGCAATCTCGGCTTCAACGAGACCGAAGCTCTCATGAGCATCGACATCGATACCGAGCTCCAGACACCCTCCGACCAGCGCATGTTCGCCTTGGCGAACGCCATGCACAACGGATACTCAGTCGAGAAGATCTGGCAGATGACCAAGATCGACAAGTGGTTTCTCTACCGTCTCAAGGGTCTCAGCGATTTCGGCAAGAGCATGAAGTCCCTTATGTCATCCCACCACGTCGACAATGTCCCGATTAAGACCTTCCGTCGCGCGAAGGAGCTCGGTTTCTCGGACAGACAGTTGTCGTTGTTCTGGGACAGCAATGAGCAGCATGTCCGCCGTGCCAGGCTGGAGGCGGGCATTATGCCGGTGGTTAAGCAGATTGATACTGTGGCTGCGGAGTTCCCGGCTTTCACTAACTACCTGTATACTACTTACAACGGCGCGGAGCACGACGTCAGCTTTGATGATCAGGGGGTTATGGTGCTGGGTTCGGGTGTCTACCGGATTGGAAGCAGTGTCGAGTTCGACTGGTGCTCGGTGAACACTGTCCGAACGCTGAGGGAGGCTGGCAAGAAGACTGTTATGATCAATTATAACCCGGAGACCGTGTCCACAGTGAGTACTCTCGCATACTATTGTTGCGGTTGTCTTCTCGGGATGCGCGCTGACTTGTGACGCAGGACTACGACGAAGCCGACAGGCTTTATTTCGAACTGTGAGTTGGCACCATATGGCTCTGCGGCAGAGGATCGCTAACAATGCCTCTAGGATCTCGCTGGAGACCATCCTTGACATCTACCAGCTCGAGCACTCGAGCGGTGTCATCCTCTCCATGGGCGGACAAACACCCAACAATATCTCCCTACCCCTCTACCGGTCGAATGTCAGGATCTATGGAACTTCGCCGGAGATGATCGACACTGCGGAGAACCGTTACAAATTCTCTCGTATGCTCGACAGACTGGGCGTGGACCAGCCGCAGTGGAAGGAGCTGACCAGCACCGAAGAAGCGATGACCTTCTGCCGAAAGGTCAAGTATCCTGTGCTGGTTCGGCCGTCATACGTGCTTTCCGGTGCAGCGATGAACACCGTCTACTCCGAGCACGACCTCGCCAACTACCTCGCACAGGCGGCCGAGGTGTCCAAAGACCACCCGGTGGTCATCACGAAGTACATTGAGAACGCCAAGGAGATCGAGATGGATGCCGTCGCCCGCAACGGTACCATGATTGGTCACTTCGTCTCCGAGCACGTTGAGAACGCCGGCGTGCACTCCGGTGATGC
>JAKLLW010001519.1:0-14171 GCA_022814695.1 Neocatenulostroma microsporum
GGGCTTTCTTCCCTTCGCCGCCTGGACATGAGCTTGTCTCAGAGGCTCGTATTCGTCCTCTTCTTGCTCCTTCACCTCTTTCGATACAATTACATACACCTTGCTGGCCGCCTGCACGATCTCGTCAACGACCTCCTTCGATACGGACTTTCCGGGCGCTGCTTTCAGATGCGTCGCGAATGCTTCGAGAATATCTTCCTGCAGCGCATCTACATCTGTGGAGAGGCGCTGGATAGCCTTGGCTGCAGCATCCTCGAGAGTGGCTTTGGCGAAGATCGTATCCGCCGTCTGCGTGGACGGTTTGATGACGCGCCAGGCGTAGAGGATGTTTCGGATCTTGCGGAGCGCACTCTTGCGGACGGCCATAATATCGAAGTTCGCGGCAATGTTGGCCTGGTATCTGATTACGTCAAGCAGAGCTGCCTCAACATCTTGGCCTACTGATTGCGGCGCGAACTGTATGTCTTGCACCGTATCACCGATAGTCTGGAGCAGAAGTGTGTTTGGATCCTCTGCGGCTGCCATCTTCGATGTTTCTCGGTTGATCGTCGTACGGTGATTGTGATACAGCGGTGAGGGTGTGATTTCTAGCAGCAGAGGCGAGTGGGTGTAGCAAGTATGCTCGTGGCTAGCAGCGGAGGCTTGAAGTGCCCCAAGGCTGCTTTGTTTGGGTGTTGCTCGGCTCCAAATTTCAAGAACACCGCAGAGACTTTCACATGAACTCCCAAACGCCTCGCAAACGAAGGTCGAAAAAATCTTTGTCTGTACGTGAATGGTGAATTGATATCTACAAATACTTGAGGATGCTTCCCCGCTGACGACTGACACCAAGAGTATCGAGTCGTGCTGCTGCTTGAGCGCCACTTTACAGCAGTTTCCACGAGCGGATGACTGAGGCACCGCGCTAGTGCCTCGACAAGGTCATTACCATTCGCAACGATCCGTGACCTACTCACTGCCTCGAGCTGTACACCAAACCCAACGAAGATATTGCGCAGCGCCACACCAACAAGGAACCATTGACAGCAAAACATCAACCTCGAGTACGTAGTATCCCCCACTACGCAGTCTCCCACGGAGAACGACGGTCTACAGCCTCCCACTGGCACCGCTGACCCTCTACAGACATCATGTACTACAACCCTTACTTCAAGAAGCCAACTGGCTCGCAACAGGGACGGTCGCCGTCGCCTCCACGAGCAGACGTGCAACCGTTATCACCGAAGCCGAAGCCGACCAAGCCCGCTGCCGGTAAGTCGAACCCTTGCTCATCAGCTGTATAGCTACTGATTGTTGCACTCTCCTGTCAAGGTGAATCTAGGTCCAGTGCAATTATCAAGAGCGGCTGCGTACAGTTGCACGAGCAAGCCCTGATCGAGGGTATCAGCACGACCGAAGCCTGTGCCGAGATCTTCGAAGTTCTGGGTACCGTGGTGGATACGGCGAAGCAGGACAAGAGCAAAGTGTTGGACGAGATCTACAGGCGCGCGGCACTGGTGAACGAGGACACCGTCTACGGCTGCACGTTGCGTGGAATCAGGCAGACGCTGCAGAAGATGGGAGGGCCTGGAGCACTGAGCGACGACGACCTTAGGGTCCTCGAAGACCTGGCTTGGGAGTACCGCAACGGTGTTCCGGTGGTTTCGGGTGGTCTCACAGGCAAGGTCGAAGGAGCCTTCATGCCCACTCTGTGGAAGGCTCCCCGTTGATCTCCCACGACGAACACTGCGCTGCCTCGACTCAGGTGAGATCTCCGAGAGCCATTCTCTGCTACGTGACCTAATATGCAGATAGACGGATTAGATCGAGAAACCACGAGCAGCAGCACCGAAGCGCCCTACGAACTCTGAGAGTAGGGTGCCGACGGCACAGCATCTTACTGGGCAGCATACAGGTTGATTATGGATATTGCTGGCCTTTCTTAGCTCTCGTAGCGTAGCGTGGTGCGATCAGGACTCCCTCATCTCCTACGAAACCTTTTGTAGCACGTCCAATACCGCTTCATGGCCTGAATCTTGTACATCACGTTGCATTCTACGAGGCTCTCTGCCTATCTTTCTATCAATCACCGTTCGATACTCGTCCCCTCGCTTTCCACAATGGATGTACAGGTTGCAAACGCAGAAATATGCGAAACACTAGCGTCTCGCATGTGACCTTGCGCTAAGAAAGACAGTACAAAAGCCACACGGCTTTATTGTGGAACATGAACATCTGCACACACAGACATCAACACCCACACAATGCTGCACCGATCGCATAAGACAAATACCTACGCACACTCCACCGAACTCGAATCAAAGCAACCCCGTAACACAAGATCATTAGCAAACATCATTCTGATATAAGAAGGTATGCTAGGAGCGATCTTACCCCTTTCCGCTGCACCTACAGTGCATGTCAAGATGCTGATCAAGTATTATAAACACCTACACGGCAAAGTGGGAGCTGAACAGACTTGCCAATTAGGTTAATCGCACCCAGAGTCTGCAAGGCACCATGTACTGCGGACTCTTCGACATCTTCCAAGAGAACAAAGGGACTGCAAGGTTCGTAGATATGTTGACGGATGCTGTGGACGACATGCAGACTGTTGTGGAGGAGTATAGAGGAGCTATCGAGTCCGAGGGTGAAGTCGACAATATTATCAACGCCATGCCTGACCGGCCTGCCCCTGGATCGAGCTTTGGGAATTTCATTATCGGTGGTCCAAGCCCATTCCTTGCGCCTACACATAACAACGATGAGGACATCGACGAAGAGGGCATAGACGAAGGGGATCCCAACCCATTCTTCGGGTTTACACACAGCGCCGAAGAGGGTCCAAATGGAGTTGTCGATGAGCAGGCTGAGCCGAGCGTCGAGATGGGTAAGCATCGCTTGTATACATTATATGTTGCCTTACTGACCTCTTGTAGATAACCTAGACGACTTCGAGGGCAATGCCGAAGCTGAGGATGCAGGTATCTACTATATGGGAGAGGAAGCGGGTGAGAGCGCTTGAGCAGAAAGAGAAGGATTCCTAGGCTCTGTTGCACACGGGCGAGCAGTAGAAGGATCCGCGCAGTAGGTCTTGACTAGGGAGGCTTAAACTTCTACTACAACATTAACGAACCGTCGAAGCAATGCTCTATACGATTGTGTAGAGCAAAGGCTACGACGAGCTATATGCGGTGGATGCTATATTTCGAGTAGAGAGATAAAAGTTCTAAAAACCTAGTGCTCTATGTGTTGTTCGTTCTGTAGCACTCCGTGCTAAGTATAGATCTGTCAGTTGTCATGTCTTGTTTGCAGTGCTCCTGCCATGTCATTCCTCACCTACTTCGTCTCACGTGGTCTATACCATCCGTGAATATCTTGAGCAGACTTGACGCTACCAAGGCTATATGTGACGCTGATTTTGAAGACTCGCTATAAAGCCCAGCTGTTCCGCTGCATTGAGCAACTCTATCGCGACATTAATAAACAACCTTCAACAAAGCTATCGACAAGTTCTACACAGAGGGCACATAAGCGTAGAGCCTGCTGTGGAAGAGCCTCTCGGAAAGGCTGAGCAAACACTCGAACGATACCATCTAATATACTCCTAGTTAGTGGCGCTCCTCCCCAACCACAGATCATACCACAACTTCACGTATATACAATGGCTACTAATATGATACTTCGTAACAGACATTATGACTTCGCCTACTACTCCCGCTCGGCAGTCGAGCTCCCGTCCATCCTCGACTCGCACATCTCTAATGCATCCAACCTCAGGTCAACCGACCCAACCAGTCCAGATTCCCTCATCGTCTACTACCGTAGCGCCACAGCACATCTCTCTCATACGGTAGATTAGGTACGAAGCCCAGCGTATCTTGACCAGAGCAAGCCGCAATAATCTCCCGATGAACGATAGCCGGGTCATCATCATCTGCGCTCTGCGTTCGGCTGCCGCATGCCTCAGCAACAGCAGTATTACACAGCGAAGCAGCTTCGCCTTCCGTCAGAGACTGCAACTCCTAGCGGACAACTTCAACCGTAAGAAGACAATTCAGGGCAGCATGTACTGCGCCCTCATCAACCTCATCGACGAAGGCCGCGGGCTCTCGGACTTCATGGCTTGCTTCTTAGCCAGTCTCAACGACATCGAGACTGTTGCACAGGAGTTCCAGACGGCCATCGGCGGTGACCAGACTCTGGACCAGATCCAAAGCAACATTCTAAGGATGTTTCCACCGGGCTCAACCTTCGGCAACCTTACTATGCACAGCCCCAACCCGTACCTCTACAACGACTAGGGCACGCCGAATGCGCGGATGACGGATGGGGAGGCGAGCGATGAGACAGGTAAGCCAGCAGCCTCAACAGTCATGTATCCACACTTAGCTAACCTCTACCAGGTCAGCAAGCAGAGAGCCAGGGCGGCAGCTCTCGAATCTCAGACCTCAGCTTCTTGCAACAACTTCAACCTACTATCGTAGCTGTTCTACAAGCGATTGCATAGCGGAACAGCTACGAATAGCGATATGCGGTGGAGAGGAGCTCTTTAGGCAGGAAACCATGTGATCTACATGCGTCGAGGCGGAGAGGATGCATCTATAAGGCGTTGTAGATAATTATGTGTACCGCCCTGCTGCCACTATCCTTTCACGTATAACGCTGCAGCTTTCTACTGGGAGTAGCTTATGTACTGCCTTGCCGTAGACTCGGAAGCGAGGCAACCCGATGACATAAAGATGAACATTGTGGCACAACGGACGAAGCATCCTGGCTCTCTAAGAGTATTTAGTCATCTCTGCATCATACAGTCCAGGTTTCACGTGCGGTTGACGCCGTAGTTGGTGAATGCTGCAGGGAAGATTTCGGCGCTAGCAAGGCCGCATGTGACTTGAAAATCCCGTGGAGGTTCAAGTTCGATTGCTCTTTGCATCAAGCATCTCGAGCACCTTTACCAAACCACAAAGCCCTTTACAAAGACATCGACAAGCCCCTTACCACTCTACAAGCATAGCATCCTCCGTTAAAGCATACGAGCAAACACCTCAACGTCGTCATATACTACGATCACGGCCGGTGAGTCTCCTCGACCCTCCTCTTGTACAACACGGGACTGCAAACGCCCTCGTATATACTAAGCTTACTGACGCGATGTATAGTCAATATGTCTTCACCAAACGCCCCTTCGATCACCCGCACAAGCTCAACTTCCGAGAGGTCATCTCAGTCTCCACTTTCTGCCTATCAGTATTCAGAGCACCCAGAGCAAGACCCAACTCCCCAACCCACCCCGGAGCGAATGGGATACCAGCCACCACCATCACCATCGGACTCCGAAGTCTACGCCAAAGCGAGGGAGGTCTTACACACCATCTCGGCTTCCTACACCGATCCAGACCACATCGGCAGCGACGGCAGCCCCGTAGGTCGCGATGAGCTCGTCGCATTGCTGAAGGACCAGGTCGAGCTCTCACGGGGCGCCACGTTCGCAAAGCACGGCGGAGATACGACCCTACATCAGCGTATGTTCGGGGCTGGCGGAGTGGAGGAACAGCAAGGTACTGCTGAAGCTGTGGCACAGACGACGGCGTACCTGTGGGATTGGGTGGATCAAGGGGAAAATGCGGATCCGAAGGATGCAAAGAGGCCCGTCCTGGTGTTGTGTGCGATGAGAAAAGTGGTTGAGCACCTGGAAATCAAGGTGGACCGCTGGCACTATGGTGGGGAGCACAAGTACTGGTAGAGGGAACAGGAGAGGTGCACTAGTCTTTCGGGCACCGGGCGGCGATCGACGATATCGGCAAAGTTGTTAACAACACCACCCCGAACACGAAGACAAAGGCACTGGTGCTATGCAACATGCCGCGTACCTCGCACCTCTTCGCGGCGGTGCTAAGGTTCACGGGTCTCAAGGTGTGCGAGTTGACGTCGGAGATGTCATTTGAGAAGCGCAGCGAAGAAGTGAGGAAGTTCAACGAGAACAACACCAAGCTACTCACCGTATTCGACGCTTTGGGCAGCCGTCCGAACAGTACGTCAAGCGCTACCACCAGCGCGACTCGTACATGGTGACGCACGAGCATACATTGGTGTTTAGGACAAACAACATCAATATTACGTTGGCAGTCTTTGCAATAATTGACAGATGGGCATGAAGTAGAAGGCGAATGCAGACACCCCGTACATTTGAGTGTTTACGTAGAGATACGAAGCAAAGAAAGCACGGAAGATCGCATAACGTTACCTTTGACTCTACTGAACCAACCTGATATTTGACCTCAATCTAACAGTGTTGTATTGAGGCCCTACGTCCAACCGCGCAACACTTCCGTACTGGCAAAGGAGGCACTACCACTTGAGGATTACCTTCAACTGATACATGGGGATGTCGAGATACACCTACCACAAGGTAAGCAAGTTCAAGCTAACAAAGTTCAAGCAGAACGAAAACAGAGACCTACATGAACACATCCTGCCCTGTACAGTCCGTAGCGAGCGCCAGACAAAGAACGAAAGTCTCTATGACAATGGCCGACAAAGCCGCACACCTACGACGATCACACGAACCACTCAACTGCACCGACCGGGAGACCCGCACTCACACTCATGGCCTTGCGGCAGTTTTAACACATAGCTTACGGTCACTCCAGAAGCCAGCGAAACCCTCTTTCGGGAGAGTCGGAATGCAGCAGGTCTCCAGGCAGCGACTCTCGACAGCACAGCCGCGGAGCCGAGATGTCTCCTACATATTCTCGAGGAGCCAGGTCCGCAATACTCTACTCTAGAACTTCAGCGCTCAAGGGGTGGAAGTCTCAGGCCGGGAAGTCTATATCCGTCAACGGGCTCGCAGCCCACCGTCGACGCCTACTGAATGAGCCGGTACCGACATTTGCATACTTAGTCTACCGGTTGGCTCTCGGACCAAGAGGTGGCAGGTCCTCCAGCGAAGCCACATGTTGCTATAAGATGTCTCCAGAAGACAAGTCCTTGACATCCTCTCCGATCGGCGGATGGAAAATGGCTTACCGGCCCCATGCCTCAACGCCCGTATATGAAGAGGCATCTAAAGCACATCATCGTTCCAGGGAAGGAAATAGCTTAGTAGGCCGAAGGTTCTCCGCTCACATCAGCCCAGGCATCAGCAGATCTTCTTTGGCCGTGGACGCAGGACAGTTTCCTTCTCCTTCATACTTAAAGTATGGCTCACGTTTGAGCACACAAGATATGCCGAGCTCATAGTCCATGACCGGATCCTACCTGAGGCGGCCTCTATTGACACTGCTTCAGTGCTTCGGGGTCGGAGTGGGTGGTAGACGGGCCGCTGGCTCACCGTCCACTAACCCAGTGATGGCGGGAGCAGGAGAATGATGCACAGCCAGCACACTTCTCGCTCATCGCGCATTTCTGCTTGGCTGCTCAGGTCGGAGAGGGCCTCTACACATGGAAGAGCCGACCGGCACTGGGCTCACAGTCAGCTGCTCCTACAGGGGTAAGGGAGAGGATGATGCGCCTTTGAAGCGTAAAATTTCGCGGGCATGTGGCTCATCGCGCATCTGCGCCTTAGCTGATCGAGCCGGCGGAAGCTTGTGCAAGGAGGAGAGAAGACGGGCACTGGGCTCACCGTCCGCTGCCTGCATGTTGGCGAGATGAGGAGGAGTTTGCATGGAGAGGGCAAAATGACGCGGGCATTTGGCTCATCGCGCATTTCTGCCCATGCTGCTCAAGCTGTCGAAAGTGTGTGTAGGAGACGGAGAAGACGGGCACTGGGCTCGTCGTCTCATGCCTCCATGAAGATAGGAGTGGGAGGGGTATGATTGGGCACTGCAGAAGGTCGCGGAGACATAGCTCATCGCCGACCTTCGTTTTGGCCGCTGAGGCCGCCGGCAAATTGTCGAAAGGGCGTAGATGACGGGCACTGGGCTCACCGTTTTCTCGTCGTTTGTGGAAGGGAGGAAGGAAGGGTATTGGGTGCTTGAGCCTGGTGTTGCCGAGTGATGGCCATGCTCTTAAGATATGGCTGCCGAGACCCCTGGAGATGGCTGTGGCGATATGTCTTCAGAGTCCTCGTCGTGGAAGGGCGGCGTTGTGCTGGACAGCACTGCGCGAAGGTATTGCGTACCACGTGCCCTCAACCGAAGTTTGCTGCCTTGTCATTGTGACCTGGAATTGGGAAGTGAGGCGCAGAAGCTGGTCAGCTGGCCCATGCCTTTGCACGTGCTGCGAGCGTACTAAAGTTGGCCCAAGTGAGCTGAGCTGGTGATGCGTGACGGCCTTGAATCATAGTCATCAATGGTCCAAAGTGAGGCGCGCTATGACCAAATCCCCGGCAGGAGTAAGAGTGCTACTTTGCTGTCTAGGCGCAAGACAACCGTTATGCTCAGGCAGCGACGGCGCTGTTTGCCATGCTGGACGAAGGCGCCGCACATCTGCCGCGCACAAGCGTGGGCATGATAGCGAAGTGAAGCTCGTCGACCATGACGCTGGATGACAGCTCCGATATATGAGATCCCGTTGACAAGCAAGCAGGGTCTGATGAGACGAGAAGAGATGAGGTGTATAGAGGTGAGGAGAAGGTGGAAGCCTTATTTTGGGTGTGTTATATCGAAGAGCTAGCCATAGCTTAGCGCCCCGTAGCTGGTAGCCAATGACTGAGTGTATATTCAGACCACAGACGTGTAAATCGTCATTTGTGGTCATGAACGGTGAAAGTGATGCTGTTGTAACCTCTTATCGTCCGATACTCAATGTCAGCTCTATATGCGCGTCAAAGATACTCTACACACCTCATGGTCGACAAGGCTGAGCGGCAGTCCCGATTTGGATGAGCCGGGTGTTTGGCGGACTGGGCCGGCGCTAGCAGTCGCGTGTCTGTCGCGTGTCTGTCGCGTCTCCATGTTGGATTCGAGATTGAGGAAGTGAGACTATTGATCGCACCTCTCACCACGCACGAAACATTTCAAGGTTAACCGAATACTGCGGCGATGTACCTCCCCCGCCCCCAAATCGCACACCTCTACACCCTCCTCGCCGCCCGCACCCACCCATCCTCCCAACCCCTCCTCATCCTCACCGCCCTAACCGTCGACGCCCTCTGCGCCACCCGCATCCTCACTTCGCTATTAAAACGCGATTTCATTCCGCACAAAGTCCAGCCCGTGAGTGGCTACTCCGATCTCCAAGAAGCTGGACAGAATCACATTACAGGATTACGGACAGATAAAGGAGGAGAGGGCGGCGTGGTGGTCTGTTTGGGATGTGGGGGCGGGGTGGAGTTGGCGGGGACGCTTGGGTTGGGTGAGGAGAGAGAGGATGGGAGTGTGGAGGAGGTGGAGGGGCATGGGGTGGAGGTTTGGGTTGTTGATGCGAGGAGGGGGTGGGATTTGAGGAATGTTTTCGGTTCTGCTTCTGCTTCCGCCGCTACTGGGGATGAGGAAGGGGGGAAAAGGAACCGCAGCACCGCCGGCACCGTGCATGAGGGGGAGATATTGGAAGGCTATAGAGGGGGAAGAGGAGGGGTCATCGTGTTTGATGATAGTGATATTGACGTGGACTTGGCCGAGGAGAAGGAGGCGTGGTTTGCCTTACAAACGATGCCCGAGATTACTGAGGAGGATTTGGCTATGGGGGATGCTGAGGGGGGCGCAGAAGAGGGTGGCGAGGACGAGGAGGAAGAGCCAGCAAGCAGCCAGTCCCGGAAACGCAAAGCAGGGTCCCCCTCCCCTTCCGACGCCGAGGACGATGACGGAGAACGCCCACACCAACGCCGAAGAAGCAACACCGGCACACCAATCCCCAGCTCCTCCCAACTCCCTCAATCCGCTCAAGGCGACTCCTCTCCCGCGCCTGAGCAAGAAGTCATCCCTTCTTCGCCTCCCAAACAAGCACGCCAAACTCAGCGGCAACTCAAGAGGCAATTACTGAAGTTGAGGAGAAAGCACGAAGCCACGCTCGACAAGTACATCGAGCAAGGGTCCTGGATCGCAGAGCCTGTGAGCAGTATGCTCTATTCCCTCGCCTCCGAGCTGGGCAGGGAAGATAATGAAAGTCTTTGGTTGGCGATTGTGGGGATCGAATCCGTCTCTTCATCTCCATACACCGACAGCTCCGCAAGGGAACGGGAGGGCAGAGGAAGACGCACACTGGACAAACTTGAGCAAGTGAAGGAGGTATTGAGAGATGAAGTCCGCCGTCTAAACCCTCTCCCCGAATCCGATCTCCGCCGCTCAGGCTCCCAACTTCTGGGAGAAGCCGACATCCCAACCCACGCTCGCTCGCCCACAGATACATCCATCCGCCTCTCCCCCGAACCCCGCTTCCTCTTAATCCGACACTGGAGTCTCTACGATAGTATGCTGCATTCCCCCTATCTCTCCACGAGATTACATGTCTGGAACGAACAAGGCAGGAAACGCCTCAACAAGCTTCTCGCGAAGATGGGGATTTCTCTGCAGGAGGCGGGAAAAGGGTATTTGCATCTCGACATGGAAATTAAGCGTAGCTTGCGCAAGAGAATTCTCAAGTTCGCTGAGCAGTATAACCTCGATGGCCTCGTACCCTCTGAAGATGAAGGGGCCTATGGGGGCCGAAGAGGTTGGGGTTTCGTGCGCTCGTGGGGTTGGAGAGGGACGATGAGTGCCGTCGACGTCGCCACTGTTGTATCAGCTATTCTCGAGGTGGGGGCTGAAGGCGGTGGTGGTAGCGGTGGATGGGGAGGGCAGGAACTGCATTTCGGCCGCATGGATGTTAGTGGTCGCGACCCCTCCTACAACGCGAGAGTAGGGAGGGCAGGTCTGCCTTCTCCGCCTCATAGCTCGGACTCTGGTCTGGACTCCGATATTCCCTCAGCAGGCAGCGAGGCGCCGGACTGGACTACGCGGAGGTTCTTCGCCGCCTACGACGCCCTTTCTCCGTCCACACATACCACCACTGCCTCTCACGCCAACCACCATACCCAGCAAGGGCTTCCGGCGCTGCTAAATCATATACCTACAGCGCAGCTTCTGGCGAGAGCGATTCTAAGAACGGGCAGCGCACTGATAAGTAAACACCAGATCCGGCACTTACGATCTTTCCGCATGGGTGTCGTGAAAGAAGGGCCTGATGTGCAGTTGTTCACTCACCCAGGCGCTCTTACCAAATTAGCTTCATGGGTTGCGGAGGCGGTGGGTGTACTGGAAGCTGAAAAGGGCATTAAACCCTCCTCTCGCAACCGCAAGGATGACGGCGAGGCGCTCGTCCTCGGCGCGCTTGATGAGGGCAGAAGTGTGTACGTGGTTGTCGGCCTAGGCGGCGGAAGCGCAGGCGTCAAGCGCGTTAAGTCGAAGGCGGAGATCAAAGAGAGAGAGGAGAAGAGGAAACGCAGAGCCGCCGAAAAAGCCCAGAAGAAGGCTGAGAGGGCTAGGAAGCGAGCTAAACGGAAGCAGATGCAAAGAGAAATCAGAGAAGCGAACGGCATGGTGGACTCAGACGACGAAGAGGGTGATGACTCGGATGCTACTGAGTCCGTCGGCTCAGACTCTAGCTCCTCTTGCAGCGACAACGATTCAGAAGACTCCGCGGGCGAGGAGTCGAGCGCTGCTGGTGCGGCTAAGAGGAAGAAACTGCAAGGCCGCAATAGATTCGGGCAGGCTTTTCAGGAGGTGGTGCAGGAAACGCATGCGCGTGTGAGGATCGATTCGTTTGAGCACTCGGTTGTCGAAGTACGGAAGGAAGATCTGGCTGGCTTCTTGGAAGCCTTGAGTCTGAAAAGTGTGGTTGGGTGAGCGGAGGTGTCGGTGGGTGGCGAGCGATAGGTGGTACGGGCTCAAAGGTGGTGATAGGGCATGAGGAAGCATCATGATGAACTGAACGGGACGGGGACGGCGTTTCTTGGAGTACACCGGTGACTTGGTCGCTTGCATAGCATAGCATGGCATAGCTTGTTACTTGTTGCATATCTCTGCGTATCTGCGCTCAACACGTTCACCTATTCTGCGGGTGTCCTCGCTTTTGGGCCTCATTCTCGGCTGAATCGGTGTAGTACAGTCGTTCAAGGTATGCAGGTGAACCATGCACACGGACTAGGAGCACCAAAGCTAATCTTACAGGCCTGTCGCACTACCTCTGGACTCTCCGCCGCCAAAGTCCAAACAGTGGTCTCCAGTCCTTGCCTTACGACCAGCACGAGATGGTCACCACTCCCAAGCCCAGCGTCACAACAAGCCAGATAGTCACCAAAGTGCTCCTGATAAGCGTTTCTGTAAAGCTTGCCTCGACAGCCATCTCCATCTCCGGATATCTTCTCGAATGGGAAGGAGTTACGGTAGGGAAAGCATGTAGCACCACGCCAATGGCGCCAAGAACCAGTGCTTCGGCCATGCTGCAAACAAAGAAGAAGATGCCATGCAAGCCGTGACTGTAAGCGGGTGTTAGTCAGGTCTGCGTTAGGGAGGGAGTCGGCAGCAGTGACTTACGGCCTCGGGTAGTCGAATATCCAGATGAGCATTTAAAAGGCGAAGATTGGGATTGCGATGGCGAGGAGGATCAGTGGTGTTAATATGAGGGCCGCGAAGGCCTGGGCAATGTACACGGCAATTACGTCTGGATGCTCGTTGCCGTGTTGTCTTCGCCGTCGTCGGTCGCTTGGTGGTGTCGATGTTGGGACTTGTGTAGCGGGCGAGGTGTTGTTTGCTGGCCTGGGGGGTAGGAGGGATGTCTGTTCGCCTGTCGCCGAGCTGTTCGCCGCATCCATTGTTGCATATACGTTTGGTGGATTAGAGCAGAACACCATCTGCTTCTCATAAAATTGTAGTAGGTAGTCTGGTGTAGGCATCAGCCAACCGGCTGCGGCCAGATTGGGGCAGTGCTCTGGACCTGGTCAGTCATGCGGCACGGAGGCGATGGCAGTCCGGCCAGCATCGCAAACCAGGACCGGTGATAAGTTCTGGCCCCAGTGCACTTTGTCAACAATCATCTTGTCGTCCTTATATTCGATGTTTGAGCTAGACTTTACTTGAGTTTCGGCTCTTCCATCATCCCGCAACAGTGGTAACCGCCGACCATCCTGTGGTGAGTTCAATCCCAGTGCACCCTATCGATGACCATATCGGTGTTCCTGCACTCGACGTTAAGTCTTCGCTTCGCATTAGCACTGATCCGCCCTCCACTCGAGATATTATACTAGCAGGACGCCGACGTACCGCCAAGAGACATAGTCGCACGTCCAGATACACACTAGGCCCTCGACCGCTTCTTCGGGCGTCAGACAACACACCCGCGTATCTTCTAAAGCCGGCTCGTTGAGCAAATCCATCGTGGCGTTATCCCACTTCCTGCCCATCAGTGACGGGAGAGCAGCGAGGCTTTGGTGAGCTTTTTCTTCTCTTTGCTGGTTCTCGCGGTCGCAGAGCTCCGAGCGCTTGGCCAAGGGTATGCTGTGGTCTCTCATGTCCCATGTGCAGTAGGTGAAAGGCTCTGGGCCGATGAGCTGCGACGTGGCGAAGGGAAGGAAGAAAAGAAAGCAAATGAATACGCCTATGGATAGTAGGACTTTCATGATCTTTGGATGGATCTTGTTGAGTCGCGGCGTGGTCTTGGGGTCGGGAAGGTGAGGGAGGGAGAGATGGTGCTACCTAGATCTTGGTAGATGATTTCGTGGTAACAGCTGGCAAGCAGCTGCTGCAGCCTGATCTTATGCTCGTGGTGGAGCCTCGGGAGAGTACTTTGAGGACCGTTCGAGGAGTCAGATGACCTTCTGTATTACAGATCTGTCCGCACACTTACCATGCTGAGGCGTGAACGGTGTACTGTACGTCTTCTTCGGAGTGATGGAGACATGGACGCGATGTTCAGCTTCGCTGACCGTCGTGCCTTCGGCTATTGGCTGCTGACCCTAGGACGCTAGATCACGGCTAGCTCTTGGAGGTTGTACGGAACACACTTCCCTCCCGTCGTCTCCTCGTCTTCTTCCTCGCATCCTCAGCTTCACGGCACCCATTTCTACGGCATGTGCACCAGCAAGATGCTCGACAAGCGCTATCGAGTTCCATCTCTATGGTGGACCCTTCGTACCTTTGTACGAGCCCGAAGTAGTCCGACACTGAGTTCGCCAAGTCGGTCGCCATGGCTAATAGCAACCACTTGAGCCTAATCTCCGATGGGCATCTGCCAACTCCAAGAATCCAAGCAATTCCTGCTGCAGAAGAACACCA
>JAKLLW010001520.1:0-14164 GCA_022814695.1 Neocatenulostroma microsporum
TAGATGGTCCGGCTCTTCTTGATTCGCCGCATTGCGCCTATTGCACGTCATGTGCAGTCACTGCGACATATAGCCAGCCCTGCAGCCTCAAGTGATGTTCACTGCGAATAAGTCTGTACTTTGCATTCCTCTCCCGTTGATTCGGTTAGGAAGTCACCAGCAACGCATCGGCCCGGCTGGCGGCGATCTCTTCCGTTGCACTCCTTCTCGACTTCCAACATTGTTGCTTGCGACATCGACGACCCATTGTGACCCAGAACCATGCAGCGCACACTCATAAGACAGGTATGCATGGTATGGAAGTTGTGGAGGATATGGCTGACCCTATGAGTAGGCCCAATATGGGCTGGAGCACAACATGACCAAGGGCATCCACCCATTCCGGGCACGGGTGAAGGACTACCAGTCTTACCAGAGTCGTTTCGGCCCTCAGTACGTGATTTGTGTAGGAAAGGGAATCGTACGGCTAGCTGATAATGATATAGATACAAGGCCGGGCAGCACATAATGGGCATCAACATGGCGAGTGCGAAGTGGGCGTATGTCTCCTGGACTCCTCCCTTCCCTCCCACTTTCAGACGACAGCGCGCAAAGAACATGACTAATCGTAGATGATAGTGGAACCTTGGCAGTTGGCATGGGCGCATCAGCCGGTGTCTTCGCCCTCTTCTTCTTCGACGGTGTGCCGAGAGTGCAGCAGGACATCTTGCAAAAGATTCCGGGTATTGCTTGGTTCTACACGCATGAGGTGGCGCCAGAGGACAACCCGTTCTGAGGAGGCAAGAAGCGGGGAGTCAAGTGGAGTGGTGGGTGGGAGGTTGAAGATTGCATAGACGTCGAAGTGGGTGCTGTATGAGGCAGCTGTACTTTAGACGAGCAAGAGGCGTGCGAACATGTACAAATGCAATGTAACATCAGGACCTCCAACACTGGCCATGCGTGTGACCCTGCGAACAGAGCTCTGCTGTGCGGATCGAACGATGTTGCTGGCGTGGACAAGAAGCGTGGTTCAAGTCTGAAGTTGAGAAGTGTGGCAGCCAGGGTTCTTCCTTCGCTTTCGAGCGACGAGTAGATTGGGATCAAGATTGCGTATATCATCACTGTTAAAGGAATGATGGGCGGTGCTGAGGTGGTTGTCAGGATGTAGGGTGGTGGTGACGCTGGTAGACCTGCGAAGTCAAGATCCAAGTTAGTCCGAGACATCAGGCACTACCGCTACCTCTGCTCGCAAGTCATACACGCAAGTAAGTGAGCACCGAAAGGTCCCACGTAGGAAGCAATGACGTCCACCTGAAAAGAAGCAGCTAGTTCCCTTCCGCCCCCGCCACCGCCGACGCAGCCTCAGGCCCTCCCCTTCGTCCCTTGGTTCAGAACGCCCAAGATCCTTCGGCACCACTTCGGCAACCCCAAGTTTAGGGGTTAAATATTCCAACAATTTCCAAGACTCCCATCAAGCAGTAGCTGATCCGGTATAACGTCTCTTCTCGCTATCGGTAAAAAAGAAAACACTTACCGTGATGTTGACGAACCTCGTACGATGACAAGTACGGTGGACCTCGCCCTCATCCTCGTAGTTGGCCCTCCGGGACTTTCTTGCGGAGTACCTGCTTCATTGTGGGTAGCCTGAGACCTCACGGTTGACGGAGTGGTTTGTCTCTGGGATGTCAATCACATACAAAGTGGTTGCTCCTCGAGTCTTTTGCTCTTTTGACTTCAGTTTTCTTTTTTTTCTTTTTGGGGAAGTGTTCGAGCCCCTTGCGATGGATTCAATCAAGGATTCAATAGATAGGGGCGTTCGAAGTCGATTTCTTTTTGAGCAGACGTGCTCCTCGTTTCTTCGAGACCCTGCATCATCTGAAGTCAACGAGTCTAACTCACATACGCACACGTGTTTGACCAAATCGCAAGCTGGCATGATCACGTTCGCGAACGGTTGGCTACAGCCCAGCGGATCAATGATACCTCAAGGACTATCGCTATCTCATGAGCACATCAAACGCTCAATAGCTTTTGCGACCGCTGGCAAGATGATACATCATACACATCGCCCCTTCTCACATCATAGCAGCAGCAAAGTTTCGCTCGAGGAAGTCGAGGCTTCTCCGACTACGACGATGCCGATGTTGCGATCAATACATAATGTTGAGATCTGGGGCACGGCCACAATGCTGATTCACCCTGATTGCACCGTCCCCGGCTCCAGCAAGACCGGACAAGCGCAGGAGTGGACCGATAGCAGGCGCAGAGAGTCATCACGGCTAGAGGTATACGTAGCCATACAAGAACACCAACTGCGGAGCAGCGGAACTACGAGCGAGTCTGCCAACGCGACTCATGATAAATGTACAGCTGACTATGCTACAGTATGTATATCCGTCCATACTCACGGGTCCTGGACACCGATTCGTCCTCCGTACTCCGGCACAGTACAAAGTTCCTCCGGAGAGACTTCCCATCCTGCTCGTGGAGGTGGCACAGTGATGTCCACTACCACCTGCTCTACCCATGCAGAGACCTGTAGCGAAACGATACTGCGCGGTCGGTACCCGGCTTGACCTCCTGGCGTGTCGAAGGGCTCCACTGACTGTTCGCTTGTGCCGTGACTTGTTACAAAGCGCTTAGCCTTGCGCTGCGCGTCTACTTGTGTCAGATGTGCGGACAAAAGGCGAACCCCACTTGTCAGATCCACCCCAGGTAAGTGGTGAGTAGGTCTCTTGGTTACAACGGCGTACAGTACAAGCAGTCGCGGCTGTGGCGTGGGTGGCTGAAGTGGAGCAGGCATGATCTCATCGGTCTGCACGTTCCGTGAGTGCTTAGAAGGAGAACCTGTTGCCATGCTTGCAACGACAGTCGATGGTAGTGTTCGGGAATCGGGATCATCTAACTGAGCAATGGCATCCCCGCGGCTTGTGATATCACAACCGCTGAGGATCGTTGCGCTGGGAGCAATCAAGGTATCGAGATGCGCCTGATCGCTCAACCGTGATTGAGCGTAGTTTGCAGCAAGATCGAGCGCAGCCCATTCAGCGACCAGGCCGATACGAATCGTAGGAGCCTCGCGGTCGATCGAAAGAAGGCTCACGGAAACTTCTTGGCCTCTTTGGTGCCCGCAAGCATGGGTCATCCACATTATCATGCCATGACCTCTTCGTCTGCAACTGCACGTTGGAGCGGTGTTGTAAGGGCGGGCGAGAATCGCCTAGAACTGCAGCTGCCTGATCTGGATGTACAGTGGCGAACGTCTTCTCCGGCAACAGCTCACGCGGAGACTCCAGCTCGATAGGTTTTGCTGGTGCACGGCTGTACTGTGCTGCGGAAACTCGTGCCGGGTAGTCATTGTCCTTTGTCGTCCGCGAAGCACCAGCGCTTTGCGTAGGTGAGATGGGTGTTGGAAGCGTATCCTCGGGCACCTCACCCATGTCTGAAGGTCGTCCGATCGACGGCATGCTGAACGCTGTCTCAATCGACGCGAGACTGGCGGTCGTTGAATGTATGTCTGGCTCGACCGAGGGCAATGCGCCTCGTACGCCCGAGGGAAGCAAACCGGAAGTGGCGCCTGCCTCCGGGACGTGACGGTCTACATTTGCAATGTCCTTTCGACAGCGTGCGTCTTGCGGAGCTTCGCACGAGAGGTCATTATGCTGTCTTGGGTCGTCTTCATTCGTTTTAGGCTTTCCGCCGGGAGCCGAATGCGATAGCATTCCATCGATATCATCCGCTTCTGTGACCTCTGCTTGTGTCGGCTCGGCAGGGAAAGTTGAGAGCACCCAAGGTACTTCCCGGTGGTCTTCGAGGACTGTCTCGCTAATCGCGCTTTCTTCCAGACTTCCAAGGTCGGCATCATCGTCCCCGTCGAGATCGCCCTGCAGCAATACAACGAAACCTGGGAATAGAACTTTACCCTTCACTCTCACCTCGGCGTCTCGAGTATGTCCATATACTTTACAGGCGTCTCGGAGAAAATCAATGTATTGTGGACGCGTCAGCCCGTCGAGGAGGGACTCCGCTTGCGTCCCACTGATGTACCTCTTACGTTCTTTGAAAGTGTGTTCAGCTGCCGGTCTCTTGGACTTGACCTCGTCGAGCTTATGGTGCTGACCATGCTCGGCCGCACGCTTTAGTTTCTCCTCGTTGAACATCCGCTTGTATACAGCCAAGTCATCGATCGCCCTATTCTTAGCAGCCGTTATGGTCTTCATCGAGGCACCTTGTGCGTGCAACCGCTCTCTCGTTCTCACCGCCTCCTCATTCAGCCGCGATGCCTCTTGCCTTTGAAACATACCCCACCTCTCAGCCATCGCCAATTCCTTCTGCAACCGCAACGCCTTGGCGTGCGAGATCTTGTGGACCTTGGCGCCTTCCGAAACCTCATAAGCCAGCTGGTACATATTGTGTTCATGCTCCGCAATCGTGTACGCTTGTTCCAGGAACCTGGCCTTGTAGTGAGCATTCTCGCCTTGAGCCACGAGGATGTTCGATGCCGCCTGCTGCCGGAGAAGGCCGATCTGTCTATCGGCATCATCCAGCTGGTCTTTCATGTCCTTGATACTGCGATCATGTGCATCTCTCTGAGCGGCTTGTAGCTTGCGCAATCCAGTCAGGTCAGTCTCCTGGCTATCAACCCTTCGCTTATACGCTTCGATGGCATCATTGAGCTCCGCCTGCGCCATGGATGCAGCTCGAGACTTCTCCTGATATGCGAGGATTCCCTCTTCCAGCTTTGGTAACCGTGCCGCCTCAGCCTTTAGCTTCTGAGTGTCCTTGACTTGGCTCTGCAGGCTTGCAATCAGCCGGTTCGCATTATCCAACTGCACTCGATCATGTGTATTGCTCCGGCTTTTCTGCTCTGCTACCCGTGCCGCCGCTTCAAGGCTCCTACATTTCTCCTCCAATGCGACAGCCTGCGTTCTAGACTGAGCAGCGTCCGCGACGGCATTTGTGCGTTCTTGCTCGAGCAACCGAATCCGTCCCTTCTGAGCAGTACTGTCGTTCTTCAAATTCGCTACAACGTTCTTGAGACCTTCTTCGCCCCTCTCGCTATCCTGCAGACATTGGCGTAGCCGTTCATTGGCATCGATCAGCCCTTTTACATCCTTTACGTTCTGGCAGAGCCTGTTCAGTACATCCATGCCTACCGGAACGAAGGGCGAAGGCCCACGGTCCATCTTTGCCGGTGGCGGCGGTCGATGTTGTTGCTGATGCATCTCGGATTCTTGGTCTACCTCATGGGTAGTTCAGTCGTCGCCAGCATACCCCAAACCCAGATGGCTGCCCTTGCGAGAATATTGCATATGCAAGAGTGCGAGCTCACAACGACGCAAACAGAAGGGAATGCAAAGACAAGATCACGATAGAGACAGACGAGCGAAAGGAAGCAACAAGATGGAAGATGGGAAAACAGAAAGGTTCTTTGACAGAACGTTCTGCGTGCAATCTGGCGGCATGCTGGTACCCGGTCAAGGCTCTGTATCGCGTAAAGATCGCGTCGCTCGCCTCGGCAGTGGAAAATGGGTCCATGGTCGACTGCCGATCATCCGCACTGTATTGAAGACAAGTGTAGCAAGTGGTGGTCTCGAATACTCAATAGACATGATGTCGATTCGGTGCGACGGTGGAAAGAGAAGACACATGCCGTGGATCTGTACACCGCATCCTCCTGCGTCGCGAAAAGTGCGCGTGGAGTAGATAGCGGGGTCACACTTTGGCCAATTAAAAGACTATGTGGTGCATGGACGATATCATTCCTTGGCTCGGCCAACACATTGTCATGCAGTGTTACTTGGGAAGTACATTGTACAGACACTCGGTATCTAAATGCGCCTGAAACGCCTATGTACAGCCTTTGTGCATGCTTTCACTTGCCAGACCCAACTTCGAGCACAAACGCTACATCTACGCACTCGCACTTGCAGCCGCGCCCGGAGGACCATAGCTGACCTGCGGATCGGGCTCACCTGGTGCCAAGAAGTTTGTCTGCGGGTTCTTCTGTGCCTTCGCCGCCGAGCATCTCGCCATGGTTGGGCTTGATCGTGAGATGGAGTCCGTGAAGAAGAAGTTGTCAATCACCGGCTTGAAGGCGGTACCGCCGATCTTGGAACCCTTATTCTGATCTACGAGTTGCACCTTGCTGAGAGACTGCATGGCCTGGCTTGCCGGCTCGACAATGTCGTACCGTCTGAGTGCTGGCGAGATCTCTTCCATGCGGTCGCGTAGCGCCTCGACGTCATCGTATGGCAGTGGCTGGCCAAGTGCCTCAGACACAGCACGCAGGATCTTCCAGTCGTCACGAGCGGCGCCGTAGATCGAAGTAGCAGCACGGCCGAGTTGTACACGGCCTTCAGTGTTGACGTATGTGCCGTGCTTCTCGGTGTATGCCGCACCCGGCAGGACCACATCAGCCAACTGTGCGCCACGGTCACCGTGGTGGCCTTGGTAGATGACGAAGGCATCCTTGGGAATGTCATCCTGGCTGGTCTCATCCGCACCAAGGAGCCACATGAACTTGGGTGCAGTCTTGGCCGCCTCTGGGTTGTGCACCGACCAGCCGACCTCGTAAGCACCCGTCCGCGAAGCAGCACGCTGGAGGATGTTGTAGCCGTTCCACTCTGGAGTCAAGAAGTTTGCCTTGTTCTTCTCCACGAAGCTGCCGACGGTCTCGTAAATGGCCTTGGCGTCCTCGTGCTCGACTGCACCAGAGCCAATGATGATCATAGGTCGCTGAGCAGAAGCAAGCTTCTTGCCGAACTCGCCAGAGAGCACATTCTTCAGATCGCTGGCATTCGTGCCGAGCTTCTCGTAGTCGAATGTAGAGTCAAAGTCAGTACCAACGAGACCAACTTCGAGGTCAGAGCGCATCCACTGCTTCCTGATACGTGCATTGAGGAGCGCGGCCTCCCATCTTGGGTTGGTGCCAACGAGCAAAATGTAGTCTGCCTCCTCTACACCGGTGATCTTAGAGTTGAAGGCGTAGTTTGCGCGGATATCAACACCGTGCGCAACGGGCATGGAGCCTTGAGGCTGGTCCAGAGCCAGGTTCTCAGATCCAAGCTTGTTGGCCAGGTCCTTCGCCGCGACGAGCGCCTCAGTCTCGCACAGATGACCAGCAACGAACTTGATCTCATCACCCTTCGGCCGGAGCTCCTTGAACTTCTCGCTGATCTCAACCAGCACTTGCTCCCACGTGGCGGGCTGGAACTGGTTGTCTCGCCTCAGCAGCGGAGTTGTCAGACGCTGTGTGCTGAGACCGTCACATGCGAAGCGGCTTTTGTCGTTGATCCACTCCTCGTTGATGTCGTCGTTGAGTCTTGGCAGTATCCGCATGACTTGCATACCTCTTGCGTCTACCCTGATGTTGCTTCCCAACCCGTCCAATACGTCAACAGTCTCAGTGTGGTAGAGCTCCCATGGCCTTGCGCGGAAAGCGTAGGGCTTTGACGTGAGAGCACCCACAGGACAGAGGTCGATAACGTTGCCAGAGAGCTCGGTATCGAGAGCAGTCTCGAGGTAGGTACCGATCTGGAGGTCGTTGCCACGGCCGGTTGAGCCGAGCTCTGGCGCACCTGCGACGTCGTTGGCGAAGCGAATGCAGCGTGTGCAGTGGATGCAGCGGTTCATGGACGTCTTGACCAGCGGACCCATGTTCTTGTCCTCCACCGCACGCTTGCCATCCATCTCGTGGAAGCGCCCTCTATCCGATCCGTACCTCATGCTCTGATCTTGCAGATCACACTCACCACCCTGGTCGCAAATAGGGCAGTCCAACGGGTGGTTGGCCAGCAGGAACTCCATGACACCTTCTCTTGCCTTGTGCGTAAGTGGGCTGTTCGTCTTGACAACCATTCCCGGTTGTACTGGCCATGCACAAGATGCGACTGGCTTTGGTGCGCGCTCGACTTCGACCAGACACATCCTGCAGTTTCCGGCGATCATGAGCTTCTCGTGGTAGCAGTATCGTGGGATCGTGGCGCCCGCCTTTTCGCAGGCTTGAATCAGGGCAGAGCCAGCTGTACATCTCTATCAGTCTCCGTGCCTTACCATACTTCCTCAATGCTATCCCTCACCTTCTATGGACACCTTCTTGCCATCGACTGTGAGTTCGACCTCCGCCGGACGGCGCACACTGGACGCAAAGCTGCGCGAGGCATTGACCTTGGCCAACTTCTGCGATCGCCGCAGCGATGCCAACAGCTGCTTCCGCATCATCTTGCCTCGCTGTACGAATGAAAGAGAGTGAGAGAGTGGAGAGTATGCGTGAGGTCGCCGCTCAAAAGGCAAAGGCACGATGTGTAAAGCGGCATTCGGCTAGCTCCCATTGGCCCAAGCGCTGGCTTAACTTCAGATCAAAATTCGAGCTCGCCTTCTCTTCTCCTTCCTTTCTTCTTCACTCATTCACGGTATGTCAAAACTACCCTATACCCTTCAATCAATGTATGCTAATCAGTTCGCAGGCACGGTTTATTGTACCAGCTCCACGCTACCTACGTGGAGATGGCCTGCTATGTGTCGGAGAGCACGAACGCGTGCGCCGTAGCTGGATATATGGAGAGCCTTCCAAAGGCTCGACGAAAGATGCTCCTTACCGACGGTCGCTACATCACTCAAATCGAGCAATAGGTACTCACATGCTAAAGTGCATTACGAAATCTTCACCGCGAGCGCCTTCCATCACTCAATGTACCAGCGGACATTCTGCCGACTACGGCTCAGAATGCTCTCAGTGCAGTACGTGTGCTTCTTTTGCGCCTGTATGCATCATGATACCATGGACGTCGTTCACTACGTAGCAAACATCTTTTTATTCAACCCGTTCTTTCTTTTCACCGTTCCCTCGCGCCTGTCGAGCAATCCACAACCCAACCGTGGCTACCATGAAACATCACCCACCAGATCACCACACAGTCAATATGCACATCAGCAGCCTGCCGTTTTCACACGAAACTTCCAAGCCTACACAGTGACGTCTGAACGACTATGGCAAAGACAAAGCACGTCAAGCGCGGCTGCCGCGCTCCAGCATGCAGACACTGCAGACCGTATGCAGCGTCATTCACAAGCACCAAACGCCTTCCAACAGCACCTGAGCGTGTTCCCGGAGGCTGGGAATGCTGTACCTGCTATCACGAAGACGTACGGAAATGCGGCAACTACAACAGGGACTACGAGCCAAGCTGCGGATGTGGTCACCAGATCTGCGACAGTTGCGCTCGCTTTGGTATGGGCGGGTATGGTCTGGAGTGTTCAACAGGCGAGCTGACGAGTATGCTAGACTTTGAGTTCGAGCATGAGGCTGAAAACACTATCGAGATGGCTGCCAAGAGGAGCGCTGAGCTGGAAGATGTCCAGACGGCTGAGCCGGCAGTGAATGATATGGACGATGAAGATACCATCCATGTGGCGAGCAAGCCATCCGATTCACCCCCGCAACCAGATTTGAGGAAGCGACGTGAGCAGAAGCGAAAGCGGCACAGCAGTAGCGTAGGCGCTCCTCGACGTGACCTGCGTAAGACAAGGAAGTCAACGCAAACGAAGCTGGCGAGCTGAATCAAAAGCATCTAGCATGCAATGTTGTACATGATGTCTTCCGAGAGAATACCTAGCTTACAGCCGCCACTTAAAGGCGAATCGATCCTCGCGGGTCCTCAAACGCCACCTACACCATGCTATGCCTGAATCTCAGACCACCCTCCAGCTCGCTATGATACCTCCATAGCATCGCCATTAGTGTGCCCGTTCGTCACACCACCCAGTGTGACGCCTCCATCTTCGCCGATGAATCGATTCTCGTACTTTGCCACGAACTTGGCACTCCGGCTTGGATCGTAGAAGAGATTGAAGCTCCTCTCGACGTCCCTTTGGTCGACCTCCTTCGCTCGCCGCTTCTGCGCCAGCAGATGTGAGGTGGTGATGAGGTTGCCGGCATACCTCAATCCAGCTTCTTCGCCGATCTTGGTCAGTAGTGCAAGCGCATTGGGCGAGATGTCGATTTCCTCTTCCTGTGCTCGCATAGAGATGATCCCTCGGATCTCGTCTGCTGAGTACGGGTGTGTTGAGATGATGACTACGCGGTCTAGGAAGTCGAGAGGTAGGCCGTGCGGACTCCGGTAGTTGGTGCCTCTGATAGTGGTGGATCCGCGGTTGCTCGCCATGATGACAATGGGTGCCAATTCGTCTTCTAGTGCGCGGTTGATGAAGCTGAAGCACTCAATATCCAGCATATGCACCTCGTCGATGAAGAGCACGCCTGGCACGATCTCCGCTTTGCCTTCTTCCCGCCACTCTGCCACCTTGGTGTTGATCTGCTCTCTCACCTCGCTCCTGATCTCTCCCGTATCACCGGAGAACAGCGCTAAGAAACCTTGCGTCCGGCTGTTGATGACATCTATCTCATGCAACGACACCGTATGCACCGTCTCTCTCCGCACTTGCAGCTCGCCATCCGGACATTGCACGAACTTCGTATCCGGTCCCATAGCATCATAATCTCTACTCCTCGTATAGCTCCTCCCTAGCTTTGTTATCCTCCCACTCGCCTTGTCAATGCTGATGATATCGCCCGCCATAACCTTCTCCTTGGTCATACTGTCAATCATGCGCGTACCCATATCATACAGCGTCTCCATATCCGTCGTCTTCAGCGTCAATTTCCCGCTCTTGTTGTTACCAGTCACGGACCTATCGATCTGAATCTCCACCACCTCGCCCTCGATCACTTCACTCTCCTCTCGTATCCGCACGCCTATGCTCTTCCTGAAAGCTTGCTCTAATGCCTCCGTCTTACTCATCTCCAAGCTGAAGATCTCGGACGAGGCTAGCATAGTGAAGGGTGTGTCCTCGCCTAGCCCTTTGCTCATGCCTATCGCGATTGCCGTCTTCCCTGTGCTGGGAGGGCCCGAGATGAGGACTGCGCGGCCGGCGATCTTGCCTTCCTTGACCATTTGGAGGATGACGCTGGCGGCTTTGCGCGCCTTTTGCTGCCCGACGAGGCCATCTGCGGTCGCTTTGGGGATGAGGTTGTCTGGTGATACGCCGAGACCTTTGATGTGAGAGTGCGCTGCAATGAGATTGAGGCCTTGGGTGTTCTTCGAGTCGGAGACGGTGGTAATCGGCTGCCATGGTGTTAGTGAGTGAGCAACCTGAGAGCTTCTGCAACATGTCCAGACGTACGGCTGCCATTGCGAAAGCTGCACGCGCTCAGGCGCGGTTCACCTGTTGGTCTTCACAGCGAGGCGGACGGGTTTCGTGCTGGCTTTTCGATTCAGCTGTGTTGTGTACAGTCGGTTGTTAGTCATGCGCCACCGGTGTCAAGCTTGTTCACTGCGGTGCGCGCATCCTGTTCACCATCGCGAAACGTTTCGCAGCAGCAAAAGCTCAGGCCATGCTCAATAACCGCTTTGAGAATAGCGTCACTGACCCCTGCTAGTGAAGCAGCAGGGATTCCTCGCTCTCGAAACTACACAACTTCTCGATCAAGGCTATCGCGTTCGACGTCAAAATGCGTTGGATGGTGGGTACGACTTCGTCATCACTCAGAGACCTGTCGAATGCTCACATGCAACGAACTGTCGCTCTCAATGTTGGTAATTGGATCATTCACTAAGGTAACGATCACATGCAAACCGAGTAACTTCGTGTCACGTGCTCGAGCCCCGCTACTCGCGCCAAGCTTGTTAGCGCGAACGCGCTTTCTCCAATCGTATTTGAACTTCAACCTTCCCTTCGAAACATTTCGTTTCTTTCCACTTCACTTTCACGACAAACAAAGGCAAGGTACGTCTACCAACATTCACACGTCGTGAAGAACATCTCAAGTTACTTCATGCTAACACTACCCTAAGGCGGCCGCAATGGACCCGCGCAAGAAGAACTACAACCCCAACTGGGGCAAGCGTGACGCCAGTCGCTCGCCCGAAGGTCAAGCATCTTCCAAGAACAAGAAGCCAAATCCGAGTGAAGGCTCAGCGACCCCAAACGGCTCTCGCCGCTCATCACTCGCCAACGGTCGCACGAACATGCAGCCACCGCCCAGCAACGGCGCCCGACGGTCATCCAACCAGCCTGCTGATCTTCGTGGGAACGGCGGCGCGTCTGTCAATTCACCCGCCAGCTTCGGTAGCAACAAAAGCCAGTACGAAGACGCGCACAGCGGACGTTCGACGCCCGCCAGTGCAAGTAATGCATTGACGCGCCAGAACGTTCCGCCAGCGCCTGATATGAGTATGACGGAAGCTACCGAGAATGTGCCGGCTGCCAACCCTATAGTCGACATGCTCATGGCCTTTACGTCCCGGACTGCAGATATCGCGACTTTGCAACACGACAGGAAGCAGGCCCAGTCAAAGCTACAGCAAGCGACTAAGCAATACGACGCAACCTTAAAGCACCATGACTATTTCCCACCTACCAAGGAACAGAAGACTAAGGAGAAGTCTGACGCTGAGCAGCGCGTCAAGCTTTTTCAAGACAGATTTGACCAGCAGATGGCTGTTCAGAAGCAGCTAGCCGAAAGCATTGCTGGCTTGATATCCAAGCCGGCAAACGTCCCAAGCACGGAAATTGTGCCATCAACGTCTCAGGAGGTCCGCAGTCTGCGATCCAAGATCGACAATCTGGAGACGGAGATCAACAAGCTCGCCACAGGCAGATTCGAGCACTACGACAAAAAGTTCACGAGTGTCAATGAGCGAATCTCCGATAACATTAAGTCGTTCGGTACTCTGAAGAACTCGCTCAGTGATCTAAAGGACAAGACTGGGAGCGAGATCGGTGGCGTAAAATCCAGCACCCAGAGGCTTGTGGAGGACGTCAAGACACTCAAGCAAGGCAAAGAGAAGCAGGAGCAAAGTTTGGAGACTCTTCGTGTGTTCGCTATGGGCGCTGTTGGCGAAGACGTGAACAGCCCATACGATGGGTCCGGCAGCCTCTCAAAGCAGGTCCACCGTGTTAGGGAAGACCTAAAGGCCACGAACAGGAGCATCAAGAAGCTCGGCGACAACGTGCATGAGGACGGCAAGGCTCCGTTGTTGCAGCGTCTCAGCCAGCTAGAGCAAGACTATGGCGCCCTCGAGGCTGATATGAAGAATGTCAGGGATGCGGCTGCCGGGCATCAGACGTCGGCAGCGCCTGTGCTTCAGCCTGCCGTGGACCTGTGCCCTATCGAGGAGCGCCTTCACACGCTGGAGCAATTCAAAGATGCCCTCGACATAGAGCAGTTGAAAGATGACATACACAAAGATATCATGATCAAGCAACAAGAGAGAGATGATGTGCTGATTGAGAATGTCACCGATGTTGCCAAAGATCTCACAAACTTCGACAACGGCCCTCTTGCAGGCTTGGTTGGAGAGATGCGAGGTCTTCAAGACGCCGAGAACGGTCCGTTTTCGAGACTGGTTCAGCAGGTGCAAGAACTTGTGAACGGGCGTGTTCAGGATGGGAAGTGGATCAAGCAGAACTTCAAGGAAGCCTCTGACGACATCAAGGAGCTGAAGAAGAAGGTTGCAGAATTCGAAGACCGTGTGAAGAATGTTGGAGCTACTCAGGATTCCGTCAACAATCTTGTCACCCAGGTCGATGACTTGACTACTAAGTTGGGAGATAAGGTCGACAAAGAGCAGCACCGGAGCCTCAAAGAGCAAGTGGAGAAGCTGAAGAACGCTGGTCCTTCCCGTACGCCAACTCCCGGACCCGCTCAAGCTGCACCGCAGCGTATGTCGAACGGCGCGACAGGATCTCCCGTTATAAACGGCTTCAACCCGCAAACCAACGGGTCGCCGAGACCGCAGGTAATGGGGCCTCCCCAGGCGCCCAACGTCCAAGACCTGATCAAACAGGTGGACTACCTGACGAAGAAGCACGATGCCTTGACGCAGGTCCAGCAAATTCTGCAGATGCAGTACAACAATCTCACGACGGACGAGATCTGCCAGCAGATGCTGCACCAGTTCGGCGAAGTCTGGCCGCATGCCAAGAACTACAATGAGTCTGTGCAGGAGATTCTGAACAAGCTCCGTAAGGTGGAGGCTCATGTCAACAACGTGAATACCGGCACGAGTTCTGCCAAAGAGCTCACGGAGCTGAAGACCAAGTTAGATGGTGTGGAGAGTAGTATCACCACGCTGCACCGTCTCCTCAAGCAATACAACGACAAGCAGACCGAGTATGACAA
>JAKLLW010001521.1:0-14156 GCA_022814695.1 Neocatenulostroma microsporum
GGCTACCGCCACAGTGTATCGACATCGAATTGAGCCTGGAATTCGAATCTGCCGGCCCGGAGATCAATGGCTCGTGGTCTTACTGGTCCGACGTCAATCGCCATGTGCCAGTGACGAAAGGCCTCCTCGCTACCTTCGCCGATACCGCCACTCTCTTCTACGCTACGTGGGAATGGCATGTGAAACACTGCACATTCCAGTGGAGGCTGGATTACCGGCGCCGCTGGCTAGACACCGTCTTGGAGCCTCGTTACGACCATGAGAGCCACATCACGCATTGCGAAGGGATCATGTTCGCGGATCGCGATAAGTCGACTGGTATACTTGTCAAGCTCAATGGGACCAACAGCATGGGACAGAGAATGTTGGGTTAGCAGGACCGCGCGAGGGGCGGAAAGTTTTGGTGCCAAGTGGAGGACAAGCCGCTGTGGATAGACCAACCAATACACAATTCAGAGGCGATAATTGTCTGTCTATCAAACCTCCCAGTGTAGTGTTGAAGGCCAACGACGATCCGCCAAAGAAGCATCTTCATGCGAGCATACTGCGTACATGTTTACGCTCAGACGACGGTCCAAATGTTCAGCCCCAGCTTCGTCCCATTGCGCACAGGCAGCCCCGCATGCAGTGTTCTCCTGTCACCGCTGCCGTCCTCATGCAAGTTTCTCCAGAACACGGCGCTCCCGGCAACCGCCTTGAACGTGAGCGCATGCGGCATATCGCACTCTACGACATCACACCACCTCGAGTCTTCTTGCGACCAGTCGATAGCTATTTCCGGAAACTGTGTCCCACACTTCTCGCAGTCTCCCTCCAGGAAGCCAAAGACGGTTGTCTCACGCTCTCGCTTTGTATCGCTTCTAACTCCCCAGTCAAAGTGGGCACGATACTCCTGGCTCTCCAGATACTGCACAACCTGGACCATCTCGATCTTCGTAGTCGATATAAACCCCTGATAGTCCGCCACACGCTGTTGCAAGCAAACCGCGATGCTGTCGTCCCAGGGAAGGAATGCAGTGGAGCTCGTGCGTACGGGCGACTCAATGTCGCGGCCTTCTCGATGGCCTTTTACCAAGGAGCGATTCAGAAGTGGTCGTCTGATACAGGGTTTTAGTCATAGTATGCCTTTGCGGTAGTGGGTCGGTTGCTCACCCGAGACCTGCTAAGTAACGCCTTTCTGCCGGCGTGATGAAATTTTCGAGGTGGACTATGAGCGGGTCGTAGGATACGATACGGGAGGTGTAGTCGACCGCGGCGCAGCTAAGGGCCTTTGGACCTTCGCCGGGGCCGAGCAGCCATTGGAGACTGTCGCGCTGGAATGACTTGATGTACATGCCACCTATGGCGAGGCCTGCAACGATCAAAGAGCTCTTGATTAGATGCATTGCGGACTGCGCGTTGAGTACGGCCTTGCGAGCCTCGAAAGCGATTGCTGTCTTCTCGGTCGTTGTGGAGGGAGGGATCAGTACTGAACAAGTCGAGAGCATAGGCTGGATGATGTTATGTGTGACACAGTAGCCCGGCTTCAATAGTTGAGAAAGCGACCTGAGTCGGTCTGGCCAGGCTCTCGTGACCTTCTCGTGAGTGTCCGAATTCTACACCTCCAGGTAGTGTAGACAGCGTGACCTGTTCTTTGTGCCATGTAGCCATAAGCTTGCGTTATGCACGCAGGCTGACTATGCATCTACCGGAATGCAGCGGCCACTTTGTGACTTAGCCAAGGCTTGGCCAGCATTGGGGACGATACGACGATCGTTCATTCGCAGGATGATCAATACAAAGAGCATAATCATCGGTAAGCGGTATCACAAGCGTGCAGGGTTTACATCTTCGACAGGTCCTGATTCCTAAGCGGCAGCATACCATGCATACAGCCTGATTGCCAATCACTCGGCGAAGCCGGATGCGAAGCCGAATGTCATCGACTGGTCTTCGATTGCCGGATACTGCAACGGCAAATCTACTAGCTGCGTCTGAGCATACTGACCACTCCAGGACTTCGGGAGGTGGACGGTGAGGATTGTGCCGGCAGCGCATGCCACGGTGGTGGAGAGTAAGGCAGCAGAGCCTACGCTCATCTTAATGTTGCACCTAAGTCTCCAAGAGGCTTGCTGATCTTAGTGATCTTGAGCGTCCCATCGTCCAGAGCGATTCGTGCGACTGGGCTGGAGCGGTATGCATCCCGCAAAGTAAGCACTGCGCTCTTACTAGGATTTGGTGGGCGAGCGTGGATTCTTTCACCGACCCAGTTCTTGCTATCAGAAACCCGGTCTGCCAATGTCCGGATGCCGCGACCGCTCTGGACCAGATGGTCGATCAGCTTTGACATCTGGGTGGTGACAGGGGCTGACTGGTGCAAGCGTCGACCCCATCCATTACCCGGTCTGTCCCTTGCCGAATGACGCGAGCGCTCCTGACCGCCAGGTAATCACGGTCTCTGAACATGATGATGACCGTAGATGGAACACCCGAGATAGCAGGTGGAGAAGTCCGCACCACACACTCACCGGTGCATTAGCGCTAGCCAGCGTGACAAGGCCATGTCGCATTGACGACTGCGTAGTAGCAACGTGCTCAGAGAGAGGATGGCCGGCATATAAGACGTCGTGAGAAGCGCTGTGGATGTAGGATTCGTCACTTCACCTACCACTGCAAACAATCAGCCAACGTTCACATCACAGGATGAAAGCCTCAACCTACACTCTGGCTCTGGCTATTAGCCAGCTCGGCCTGTGTGCTCCTAGCAAGGTCGTGCGCGGTACGCATTCGCCTTCCACTTCCACTTACGACAGCGCTAACAATGATTGTAGGCGTGGCCGTCAAGAAGGCCGTGGCCGAGCCGCTTGGTTACGAGTACCCCTTCGTTGCAGACGAGAAGCGTGCTGTTGCGGAACCACCGGGATACGAATACCCCTTCGTCGCCGACGACAAGAAGCGTGCTGTGGCGGAACCACCTGGGTACGAGTATCCATTTGTCGCGGATGACGAGAAGCGTGCCGTTGCGGAACCACCGGGATATGAGTACCCGTTCGTCGCAGACGACAAGAAGCGTGCAGTGGCCGAGCCACCTGGGTACGAGTACCCTTTCGTGGCCGATGATGAGAAGCGTGCCGTCGCGGAGCCACCGGGGTATGAGTACCCATTCGTTGCCGACGAGAAGAAGCGCGCCGAGAAGCAGTAGATGAGGATGGTCAGGGCAGATGTGCAGGATTGCGATTTGGTGGTGGTTCGAGGGATATGATGGGGCAGTAAGGACGCGAAAGGGATTGGTTGATCGCTGTATAAGCCGTCTGCTCTCGGTTGGTATCATGGCCGTGGCGGAATCTGGGCAAACACACTCTTTAGTCTGCGACTCTGCAGGACAGCCTGGCAGTCCACTTGACTCAGACTGTACTCCGTCGCAATGAAGCATGCATTTCACAACCTCTAGCCGCGCTTTCAATCCAGGCTTTCTACCGTCCTCGTCAAGCATCGAGTGATGTGAACTTCCTGTCTCGGGACTTCATGATCACCGTGTTGACAACCTTCGCCCCTTGTGCATCATGCTCAGCCACGACGCCGAGCCGCTCGCCGGAGGACGCTGAGGTCCCGCGCGGGAGAGATGGGTCGACGTAGAACATCCTGTTCTCCACACCCTCTAGCCTTCTCAGCTTTAGCGCAATGCGGCCAGGTCTACCGCGAAACCCACATTGCAGGACGGCCAATGCTCCTTTGCTGTCCTGAAGGATGGTGAGTGGCACCGGGATCTGTAAGCCGAGGTTCGTCATCTGGAAAGCTCGCCTCATAAAAGGCTTCAAATCCTTTCTCACAACATCACTTGCTGCTGCAAAGAAAGACGGCCGTGGAGCCAACAGGGTGTGGTGGTACCGGTCGTATTCGTGACCCTTGAGAGCCGTGAACCTCCAAGCGAAAATGGACTGGTCTGCGAAAGATTGAATCATCTCCTCCTGCAGCCTCGTGAACGCCTTCTCGCTCTCGCCATAGAGCATTGGCATGTTAATGTCGAACAAGCCGAGTAAAGAGTACGCTTAGTCTTCGATTCGCGATGTCTGTCGTTTGGCTGCCCAAGCGAAGCGTTGTGCCACAGAGAAGGTACGCAGTTTCGCTTGCAGAACTTGTCCAAGCGAGTCTCTGACACCGGATGGCCGCACTGGAGACTCGATGGTCGGCCACCGCAACACGTCTTTGTCTATGAGCGTGATCTTTGCCAAGGTGGAGGCAATCTTATCTCTCTCCTGCACAAAGTTCCACGAGCGTCCATAGAACCTCAACTTCTCGGGACTGATAAGCTCTTGCAAGGTCCAGCCTCGAGTGAACCACCGACAAGCAGAGAAGGTGGCGTACATCGTCTTACCGCCCGACTCCTGCTGCCACCGACGGTCGCTGTCGTCTACCATGCGTGGGAAGTCTCCCGGCAAATCTGACAAGAACGTGTAGCAGACTGCTGCCATGTTATACCATCTGAACATCGAGTTGATCGCTTCCGATAGCTCCGCACTGCTGTCTTTGTTGATACAGCACGTATCCACCCAAGCATACTTCAGGCCATCTTTGGCTGCCTGCTTACATGTATAGTCGATCTTTGCATCGCCGCGCTTCTGTCTGGCCCTAGTAGGGTCCTTGTTGCGCATATCATCAAACAGCACCTCATCATGCTCCCAGGTATGCGAGAGTATGGCATATTTCTGGTACACCTCTTGATCGTTGAAGGACTGCAATTTCCGGGTCCGCACATCCATCAGCCACATTGCGGCGGATGTCATCCGCTGTAGGCCAACGACGTCTCCGGCAGGACGGCTTGATATGACAGCCAGATGGCGTTGTGCGGGAGTCTGAAGAGCACTACAGTTGATCAGTCACGACATCAGGGTCAGATAGACAGTGCACGACAAGCTGCAGCTGCAGGTGCTACCCCACTTCAGCCTCGCGCTGCATCTAGCCCGCTCAGCTGCATCAAGTGTAGCAGTCACCCAACAAACGTGGCCGTGTGAATATGGAACCAGGCACAAGTCCAGTCCTATCCGCAGAGATATGCTGAGACGAGCTCTGCTACCGGGCATGCGACACACAAAAGCTCCCGAACTTTGAGACCCGGAAGGCCTTGTACGAGCGGCGGAAAGGCTGTATAGCACATCCAGATCAGCAGGTGCAGGCCCCAAAATGTTGTCTCATGTTGGGAGTCTGGAGTCAACGATTGATGAGCCTGGCGAGGAGCGTCCCAGACACGTGGAGAGTTCGAGGCAAGATTTGCGGGTTTCCTGATGGAAGGGCCACAAGGTGCGAAGTGGGTTGAGTGAACAATCACTTTGGTGTAGAATATATCTCATCCTACCCACTACAGGGGTGTGAAGTCTCCCCCGCACTCTTCTCACTCTTCTTCGAGCCCTTCCCCTTCCCTTTATTAGCCTTCTCCGTCCTCCTCACATTCTTCAGCACCTTCCTTGCCACGGTCCTTGCCAACGCGATCTCGCCCTTCCTGTAAAAACCCTCCGTACTCTCCATTGTAACGAGAGGGACGTCTTTCACACCTTCAATTGTGACGTGGACCTCCGAAGGTTGAGCATTAGGGTGGCCCAGGAGATGCTTCCGGCTCTCGCGCAAGATGGCTTTCACGAATTTTTCCCGCGCTTCGACTTTCCGTTGACCTTTCGCAACTTTTGCCGTCTTCTTCTGTCCCTTAGTCTCCGGAGTCTGTTCAGCTTTTCGTTCCTCGCGCCGGAGAGCCATCCACTCTTTCCGTGCATTGCGTACAAGTTTCGGTAGATCCTTAACATCGATTCCAGTCCATAACCGCGGATCAATTGGGACAGGCATGCTAGGCACCCACCTAAAGGTCTCGTTACCCTTATCGTCGTTGGCGGTGAAAGGCTGGCCGGTGGCAATGGCGTTTAATGCATCTCGGGCGAAAGACGCAGGGGCTTCGGATTCCTTCTTGGGCTTGGGGGTGGTGAGTGAGGAGTCGCCTGTAGTGTCAACGACGAACCCGAGAGTCTCGCCAGGGTCTGGCTGAGATTCTAAGGGATGCAAGAGTCCAGTTTTGTCCGCTCGCTTCCTGTCCCGCCGTGCAATGTATTGCTCGAGGCTGATGCCTTTCGCTTCTGCTCGCCGCTTGTACTCCTCGAACTTCTCTGGTGCCAGTCTCTCGATCTCGTTGGACACATCATTTACAGTCTCATTTGGCACAGTCGTGTTTGCCACCCTCACCTTCCTCGCAGCCTTTCGCTCTTTCCTTTTCTGCTCAGGATCCTTCCACTTCGACTGCTTTCTCATTTGCTCGTCTGCAGACTTCCCGCCACTGTAGTAGGCTTGAGCAGCACGTTTGAGCTCCCGCTTCAGCGTCTCTCGAGCGTACTTCCGGGCTTTTTCCGGACCTGTCGTAGCATCTCTGCACAGCTTCTGAAGCTCAGCAGAGGCTGTTAATTGGGCAAGCACACCATTCGGATCCTTGGAGGATGATATCGAGACCTTGTGGTTTGTGTCGCCCTCCTTGCTGGGTATGAAGCCGCAGCGCTGAGCGTCAATCATGAGCTTCTTGACTTGGCGATCCATGTCGTCGGCCCTTACACTCTTCGCAGGAGCGTCTTTGCCTCCTGCGACAGCCTTCTTCTCGCCATCGTCCTTCCTGCGCTCTGCCTTCTCCAGCTTTCTCCGCGCCCGCTTCTCCTCTGCCGGCTCTGCGCGTTTCCGCTTCTTCTCCACTTCCTCATTGCCGCCCTCACTCTTCCGCTCAGCCTCAACAGGCGTATTCGTCCCAGCACTCGTAGAAATGTCGATCCCCTCCCCAATCGTTCCCGCCATACCTTCACCCCTCACAAACCGCCCGTACAAGTCTCCCCGATTAACGCCATGCTTCTGAACGTTCGCAAGCGTACTCTCTTTCCCTGTCCCCAGATCCTTCAGCCCTTGGTCATAAGCTCTCAGCCACCACTGGTCAGACACAGCAGCGTGCTTGTTCAATCCTACACCCAAGACATCGACTTTTTTGCTCACGAGGAGCGGCTTTTTGAGACCGTTTCCTGTGCGGCCAGCGGTATGGTCGAGGGCATGGCCGTCGCCGAGCCAGCCTTGCTTGCGGAGCAGGCGATTGGCGTCCATCACACCTTTTAGTGGTGCTAGCTCAATGCGGGTTTGATCATGGAGACCGAAGACAAGGCTACAAAAATTTGGGTCCAGTCTGGCCAAGAGTTCGAGGGCGGAAACAGGCCGCTTGTTTCAGCCTTGTCGAGATTGGACCTCGGCAGCGACAGCTCCACCTCAATGGATGAACCTTCCATCTGCAATGGCATCTCACAAGTGGTAAATGGAATGATGTAAAGGACTTCGGGACGTCTTCTTCGGCGGACTGTTGATACCATAGCGATTCTTCTAATCTGACCGCACGCTTGCTGCACAAGGTCTCCGACCTAGACATTGGTCCTCTCAGGCCGGTTCCTACACAAATTATCCAGCAGCCATGGCAGCCCCAACAGAAACCCAGCCTCCATCAACATCCTTCCTCAAGCTCTCCTACCCAGCACCTCGAATCATCCTCTGCACAATGTCTCGCGAGAAAGCTATGAACTGCACAAACGCAGCGGCTATCATAGAAATGACAAAGGTCTTCCAATGGATCGACTCCGAGCCCACCCTCTCCATCTCTATCCTCACCGGCGCCGGCACCAAAGCATTCTCTTCAGGCGCTGATCTGAAGGAGTGGAACGCTAAAGTTGCTCAGGCTCTCGCTCGCGGAGAGAGTCTCGTCAATCAGGGACCTGGGAATGTACCGGGAGCAGTAGCAATGTCCAATCGCCGTGGCAAGAAGCCCGTCATCGCTGCCGTCAACGGACTAGCCCTCGGCGGCGGCTGCGAGACGGTGGTGAACTGCGACCTAGTAATTGCCTCCTCATACGCAACATTCGGCCTCGTAGAGGTAAAGCGCGGCCTCGCCGCTTACGCAGGCGTCCTCCCCCGTCTCATCCGCACAATCGGCCTCCAGCGCGCTTCTGAGTTCGCAATGACTGGCCGTATCATCAATGCCCGCACAGCGGAGTCCTGGGGTCTAGTGAACAAGGTCGTTCCACCAGACTGGCTCCTTGACGAAGCTATCGGGCTAGCGAAGGAAATCGCGGAGAACAGTCCAGACTCCATCATTGTCACTCGTGCCGGGTTGAGAGAAGGGTGGTCGACGGCGGATGTTGTTGAAGCCACTGGCAAAACGAACAATGGCATCTGGACGGAGTTGCAGAAAGGTGAGAACATGAGGGAGGGTTTGATAGCTTTCAGTGAGAAGAGGAAGCCGAGGTGGAAGGGCTCGAAGCTGTGAGCGTACATGTGCTCCAGTGTTACGTTGAATGATCAGACCTATCTATACGTCCTTTGCTTCGATAGTGAGCTGCTCGAGCCGGCCGGGTTCGTAAAAAGAAGTTGAGCTTCAGTCTCTTCGGTACTCCAAGGGCAGATGTCAGTGAAGGCAACACAAAGCTGTAAGGATTTCAAGTGCTCTTCAACTCACATCCTTTGTTAAGCCGACAACTTGCTCCTAGCGGTATAGCATGTCATCGACGCCAAAACGTTCTGCTACGACAAACAAGACCGACCATTGTTAAGCCGTATTGACGTCGGTCTCGTGTCGGAGATCTGTTGAGCTTTTCAACCATGTCTGTCAACCTGAGGATGAGCGATATTTTCCTATTGCCGGCAATGTCGATACCATGCCAGCGGCATTTATGTCCCGTCCCAAGGCGCCGCGCCCTGCGCCACAGCCTTGTCTTGCATAAGGTTCGACGGAGCATCCTTCGCATACAAAAAAGCGGGGTCATAGATGCACTGCCACGATCTTCTCAGAAGCGTACTTGAGACCTGAGCTGCAGAGCTGCACTTGCATCATTTCCGGCTCCAACGCATCAAATCTATCGTCGACCATGGCGAACGCAAAAGAATCAGAGCGCCTGTCATCGGACTCCCACCGACAAGACGTCCCAGATGAAGAGAGCCTCCCACTCTACTCTAACTTGGACCTTGAAGAAGCCAACACTTCTCTAGAACTACCGGAACCGACAGCTACACCCGACGATGTCAGAGAGTATCTAGTCGGACTGAGCACTCGACGTGGCCTACCTCTGGACCACGCTCGCCGCATCGCATCCAAATGGAGTACAGGCAGCGGCCGCGAACTACGCAGTTACCCTCCAGCGATGTATCTAAGTATCTTCGGCTCAGAAGATGGGTGGCTGGTGTACAAAGATGTCGCTGTCGCGATTGACAAGACGAAGACTAAGGAAAAGGCGGATATGAAGTGCTGCGTCCGTAAGTGAAAGCTCTTCAATCACGCGCGAAGAGAGATACGGTAATCTGACTAGCCCAACCAGTCTTCACCCTCGCCTTCGCGGTTGCTTGGGAGATCACGATGATAGTCCTCCTCAACGTCGCCCATCTTTCTCATGGGTGGTCCGTATTTGCCGCCTTCGGCGCGACATTTGGAGGGTTTTCAGTGCTAGGATTAATCGTTGGGTCGCTTCCTAGTCCTGATCCAGAAGCGCAAGCGGAGGAGGCGCTGAGGAAGGCTTTCACGAATAATGGGCCACACTCACAGCCGGGTACGCAGTCTCAGTAGCATGGCGTAGGTAGGTGGTAAACGAGTAAGCTGCGCTGGCATTGAACAAGTAAGACTCTGTCGCGAGAACGTATGTCTGGAGAATAAGGTTCCGCGGAGCGCATCCTTCGTCGGCGGAGTGTTGGAGGTACTAAGTAGATGCTGCGCCACCTCGGATTCGCTACTTCACTTCAGCACGCAATTGCTGCCGCCCTCAGCAAGAGAACATCACCGCGCCCATGGATACCTTAAAAAATACTGACCGTCACTCCCTGGATTCTCACCATGACGTCCAAGACGAAGAGAGCCTTCCACTTTACTCCAACCTCGACTTCGAGGAAGCCGGCGCGACCCGCCTCCCAGATACCACAGCGACCCCAGATGAAGTTCGGGAGTACTTGATGCGACTGCTTACCGTCCAACGTAAACTCCCGGTTGATCATGCGAGGCGTGTCGCTTCGCGCTGGAACATGGGTAGCGGCCGAGAGCTACGCAGCTACTCTCCATCTATGTATTTGAGCATCTTTGGGCCTGAAGACGGTTGGCTGCTGTACAAAGATGTTAAAGTGTCGGTACAGACCGACAAGAACAAGAACGAGAGCTTTTTCAGTCATTACTCCATTCGTAAGTGATGGCATCCAAGGAGAACGGTCAGCCGCAGAATGAGTGGTCACTGACTCTCAATAGATCTCATGGCTGCGGGATCCCTTGCTTGGGAGATACTCATGGGCGTCCTGCTCGCCTATGTCCAGCTCTCGGATAATATGATGGTGCTTACCATCTTCGGCATACTGATTGGAGGGTTCGGTCTAGCTGGGTGTGGTATTGGTTGGCTTGGAGTATGTCTAAATAAGCAGAGCCCAGAAGAACAAGCGGAGGAAGAGCTTCGTAGCGCTTCTGTCAACAGCCCACCCTCGCAGCCGGGTCCGAGTGCTTAGTAACGGAAGGAATGCGAGAATGCTTCGAGCCTTATCTCCTGTATTCTCTGCTTGCCATCTCCTCCTGGCCGATATACCAACATGACAGCGCTGTGAGCTCGTGTAAGATCCCAGTCCTCCGGTCCAGGACGACAAGGCTACTTCCAGCATAACGAGTCGCGCCCTATCGAGTCTCACGTTCACTCGGTATGCGCCCCGGCCTCATGATACTCTCCCATAGAAGCTTCAGCCAATATCTCAGAATCTTATCATCGCAGCGTAAACGCGGCAGTGTTGGTCGTACTGCCCCCAAAGCGACTTATCGTCAGCATCTCAGCTGCTCATATCCACCGTCTTCGACACATCTCTTCGAGCGGAGGACCTCTGCGCGATTGCCGAAAGCTCATTCGTCAATCTCTCCACGTCGAATCCTCCACGATAATAGTCCCTCTTGCCAGAACAGAGCCCATACGGCAGCTTGAAAGAGATCCGTTCCAAGCTTTCGGAGTCACTCAAAGCGGCCAGAAGCTGCACTTGATGCGATACGAAGCTGTTGTAGATGTATACCCGCCTGAACCCGCCTTGAATGCCAAAGCGTAAGGTCCTGAGGTGTGGTAGGCACTGCACTCGCTTCGCAGCAATTGCCACTTCTTCGCCATTGTCGACTCGGATGGCGAGCGCCCGGAGAGCATGGCTTCTCGCGGGGCCGATGGTGCCTAGGAAGTTGAAAGCAATCCTTGACGTTTGTCCGGTAGGGCCAAGGTTGTGGAAGAAACAGCGCAGGTGGTTGACATGGTAAAAGATAGCCTCCGCTTCGTTGCAAATCTGCCGACATGTCTGCAGAAGTGATAGTACTGAGGGCGGTGCATGCTGCGCGGGCGTCTTTCGTGTGACGAAGATTGTACCATCCTCGCCAGGTTTGACAGTGAGGGCCAATTCGAAGATGACCGTACGGATCTCTGCTGGCAGCTCCAGGAGTCTGCAGTGCGTCTCCATTGCGGAGGTGCCGGAGTCGCTCATGTCAGCGCGGTCGAGGTAGGCCGGGAGCTGTGATGAGTGAGTAAGGCGAGAGTGCAAGTTGGAAGGTGCAAGTCTGGCACGTGTGCTTGCCAAAATTACCATCGAAGCGCTAAACTTTCGCGCTAGTACGCAAGGGTTGATAAACATCATTCATGCTGCGAGAGGTTCATATTGTGAATGTCGCACGTCATTATCAGCGGTGAATGTGCTCAGTAATAAACAATGACCAAAGTTGTTTGAACGATCTTGCAGCCTTCCGCTCCGCTTTCCCGGCAGACACGCATCAAACACACCCAAGGGAGTAGCCTCGACTCTTCTAGATGTTTAAGGAGAATGTTGCAGCCATGAGGGACCGCTCGAAGTCATCATCTCTTCTAGCCGCGCCAGTGCCACCTGATCGAAGGTCTCTGCAGTCTCATGCGCCCGCTCACTCACGATCATGGCCAATGCTCCTGCTTCAATTTCCCTCAAAGCTTTCATCCACCTCCTCGTGTTCACACAAGGTTGATTAATCACGACGCGGGACTCCTTGACCTGCCTGAGCTGTGGCAACAGACGCTTAATCTCGGCATACTCATGTGTGAATGCATGGTTAAAGTCTAGAACCTGCGCGCCGGAGCCAACAGGCAACTGCAGGTGCAGAGTATGCAATCCAGGCAGTGTGATGGCAGCCTGCAGGGCAATAGCTATTGCCTGGTCATGCCACCCGAAATCTCCTGTGTTTGGTTGCGATGGACGAGTTCGCGTGGTGGCCGCTATGGCTTCTGCGCGCCGCTGGGTTGTTGAGTCATACGGCGGAAGGATCAACGTCAGAGCTAAGATAGCTTCCATGCGCCGCGTAGGTAGAGGCAGAGGCAGAGTGCTGAACGCGAAGGTATTCTTCCCAAGCGAATTGACGCCGGGAGGAGTGAGAAGCATGCGAATATGGTTCAAGTTCCAGAACATGGGTTCTGCTTCGTGATGAACCAGTTTGCAGGTTTCGAGGACGGCTAGAACGCTATGTCCCGTGGTGAAGAGCGTCTGACTGACGGTGATTTTCCCTTCCGAGTCGCCAGCGAGGCTGAAGACGTACTCGTAGATACGGTTGCGGAGCTCTGGTGGAAGAGCGAGTAGCTTCGACTGCCCTTGGTGAGAGGACATAGCGACGTCCAGCATGGTGTGGCTCTCGGATGCCCTGCAATTCAGTGGCTATCGCATGCTGCATGAAGCGGTCAGCGATGAGTTATCTTTGGTGAGTGCCGGTGGTCAGGCCTTAGATGAGGTGATGCTAGGAGGTATGGTAGCGTTGAAGGAGAAGGTCGCTGATGACTTCAAGTTGTCGCGGCGATAACGCACAAGCATGGCGGTTGAACATCGGCGGTCGCGCTCAGCTTCCAGGTCGTGCTCGCTCGTTTTCTCTACCACTCTACTGTACCTTCTCACGCTGCACCAATATGTCTCCCACGGCAGACGAGTGACACGTCTACGGAGATGCATAAGGCTGCGATGGGGTCTGCAAAGTATGTAGGGTTTCATCTCAGAGTTCAAGTGGGCGTCCCCTCAATGATGCAACGAAACAGCGTCATCACCAAGCATACATGTAGCAGAGGTGAGTAGGGCATTGGTAGATAAATCCAGTCTCTCCCGCCTTCCAATAGAGTAGCCGCTTCTTTTTCACAATCATGTCTCTCTCAGGCGGTCTGACGGGTGCGAACAAGATTGACGACAGTCGCTGGGTCCATCACAGGGTAAGAACTCATAGTCTCATACCCAGCAGTGCCATATGCCCTTTGCTAACTGGCACGATAGGTCCAAGTCGATGAGACGCCATGGCCAACAGCAGACCCAGCAGGTGTAATGCTGCGCTACATCTCCTGCCCTGCTCCTGATCCATCCAAATCGAAAGGCACCATCCTCCTCATACACGGCTTCCCGCAAACGTCCTACCAATTCCGACGAGTAATTCACCCCTTGTCGGAAGCCGGCTACCACGTAATAGTACCCGATTACCGCGGAGCAGGCGAGAGCAGCAAGCCTTGGGATGGCTACACCAAAGATGTCATGGCTCGAGATCTCTACCGCTTGGTCACGGAGCGCGAAGGCATTAAGGACAAAGTACATGTGGTGGGTCACGACATTGGAGGTATGATTGCGCACGCCTACGCTGTGCAGTATCCCGAATCGACGGCAAGCGTCTGCTGGGGCGAGTGCCCGCTCCCTGGAACCAAGATGTATCACGAGGCCAAGCACACAATGGCAATGTGGCACTTCACCTTCCACTCTGTCCCGGATTTGCCTGAGCTGCTCGTAGCGGGAAAGGAGAAAGTCTATCTGAAGCACTTCTTCGATCGACTAGGCCAGAACCCGAGCGCCATCAGCTTGCACGACCTGGACGTATATGCAACATCGTACGCTATGCCTGGAGCGATGAGAGCAGGCATGAATACGTACCGTACCTTCGAAGCGGATGGTGAGATGTCTAATAAGTGGGTTAAGGAGAAAGGAAAGTGCCCGGTTCGATGTCTGGCGCTTTGGGGTTCGGCAAGTTTTGCAGATGAGCCGAAAGCGATGAGCATGTGCGACGAGCAGTATAAGAGCGCGTCGTTTGCGACTATCGAGGGAGCGGGCCATTGGATCGCAGAAGAGAGGCCAATGGAGTTTGTCGAAGC
>JAKLLW010001522.1:0-14153 GCA_022814695.1 Neocatenulostroma microsporum
GGTAGAACTTATTTAGATAGACCGGTCTCGATAGACTCTTAACTAGAGACTATTAGCTAAATACCCCTACTAAGGAGTATATTACTTACTTAAGTTAATAAGCTTCTTATACTAACTCTTATTTGAAGCCGTATAAGTACGACCGGGCGTAGCTTAGTTACAATTTAGCCGGCGCTTATCGCTATCGTTATCCTTAAAGGACTAGTACTTACTTAAGTTACTCTTAAAGGTCGGGATAACGAGAGAAGCTATTCTAGTAGTACTAGGAGTATTATTAAGTAGCTATAGAACTCTTTAAGTTAATATCGAAGGAAGTTAAGAGAGTTAGAGGTTGTTATACTAGATTAAGGTATAGAGAGTATTAAGCTATAAGCTTAATCTTATACTAGCTTATAATAAACTTTATAGTCTATAAAGTAGTCTAAGATTACTAAGTAAAGCCGTTAAGCTAGTTTTTATAAGTTTAAGACTAATACTCTTATAAGGCTATAATAGTCTCGTAATTGCTTACTCCTCTTATTAGGTAACTTTAGTTAAGTAGAGGAGGATATTATAATACCTATCTAAGGTATCTCTCTTATATAAGTAAGATTTACGTATATAGTTAAGCTAGCCGCCGTACTAGCTCAAACGAGCAGTTATTCCTTCTTGAACCTAACAGTATAGTATAGTAGCGCTACAAAGACGGCCTAGATCCCTAGGGACAATAGACGCATCACTAGGCGCTATCCGGGGTTACGTTCAACTCTACACCCCTTGCTAAAGCGAGGGGCGGTCATCCATACAATAAAACTGGCGATTTTCATCGATCAAACGATAATGCCAAGCACGCTTCGAGGGACGCTGGAATTTCTGTAGAGTTGAGTCTAGATCCGCGCAGCTTTCGGAGTGTCTACGGGCAGTCGAATTCGACAGTCGATTTTGGCCCGAGCTTTCTCGGCGTACTTCTCAGACCTTGCACCAAAACCTTGGAGTAGATTCCATCCTTAAGAAACAAGCAGTGCTCCTCGCGCACTTGGGTCCTCCCGCAAGGCTCTCCCTCCCTCGCAAGCTCGGGGGGTCCCTCCTACTGCGGGCCCCTCCCAGGTTTGCTGCGGTTTAGATATGTTCTCTGCCTATAGCCCTCGCCGGGCGGGCATGCGCAGTTTGGAGAGCTTCAAGCCGACACTTTGGAGATCGAGGACCCTGCGGGGCTTAAACTACGCGTGCGGCCTATGAAGTACGCTCAGCGCTCGGGTCAAAATCGACTGTCGAATTCGACTGTCCGTAGACACTCCGCGCAGCTTTGGTCCCGGCTTCGAATTCGCGAACGTCGGGCGCTTTCGAAGACGAAGATCGCCGTAGAAACACACCTTCCCTACGAGTTATCGAATTCTAAAGGAGATAGATCGAATGCGCGAGTCCCAAACTGCTATATTCTCGATTTTCAGCGTGCCCGAAGCTCTAGGGAAGAATTATCGTTTGGTCGATGAAAATCGCCAGTTTTATTGTATGGATGACTGCCTCTAGCTGCAAGCTAGACGGTACAGAGTGAACGACACCTCGGATAGGTGTTGAGCCCAGAGCTTAGGAAGCTGTGAAAGGAGCATGATTACAATCAAGAAGCTATGTATCTGCCGGCAGAACAGTAAAGAGTAGAAATACACAGGATCCTCTTGGAAGCAACGCCGTAGGTAGATGCATCGCTTCTGTGAAGTCCCACCACATCAACATCGCCGCCTGACTGTAGGTAAGTAAGTCGTCCCAAAGTCACCTCGGTCATCCTTGTCATTGCCTTCAGGGGGACGACTCAGACCTAGCCGCTTCCGCCGCAGCATCCTCGGACACTTCTGCTCCCTCTTTTTGGCCACCAACTCCTTCATCTACAGCCTCCGTCCCCACCAAGCCACTTCATCCTCAACGTCCTCAACAACCTGCGCAAGCACATCCTCCTATCTCATGCCCGGCGGCGGCCCACCCATGCCCGCGCCCATGCCCTGCAACCTACTCGCCAGCTGCGGGTACTTCTCCTGCACCTCCAGCTGTGTCCTTGTCGCTTCCGCGTACGACAGAGCGTTGACAACCTCGCCCTCGGTTCTCGAGAGCTCGGCGGCACGCTCAAAGTACTTCAATGCTTCGGTGACCTTACCTTGTTGGAGGAGGAGTTGGGCCATTGTGGCAACTGCTATGTCGCACTCTGGGTCGACTGTGCAGGTTATATTAGCAACTGGGCGAGAAAGTCAAAGTGCGGGTTGACTTACTGATGAGCGCCTTCTGGCACAGCTCCTCCGCCGCGCCGAAGTCTTGCTTCCATTGGAACAGTGCAAGGGCTTTGTTGATGAGCGGCAACACATTCATGCCACCCCTCTCCCCAACATTCTTCCTCTCCATCTCAACAGCCGTCTCAAACTTCTCGACCGCCTCTTGGTACTTCTGCTGATCCAACAGCAACTCACCATAGTAGTTATACACATCGCTCCACTTGTCCCCAAAGTTCTTGATACATCTCCTGAACGTAGCCATAGAGGAAGCGATAGAGCCCATCTTGTACTGCGTGACGCCGAGCTGGATGTGCGAGAAGATGAACTTGCCATCGAGGTCGATGGATTTCTGGTAGTCGGTTGCGGCGGCGGAGAACTCGGAGAGGATGAAGTGGAGTTGGGCACGGTGGTAGAAGATGTCGGGGTCGGAGTCGTTGTGCTGCATGGCCATTTCGAAGTCGTTGGCTGCTTCGTCGCGTTTACCTGGGACATTGTTGTTAGTAAGTTGGTCGCTAGGTGACTGAGTGGTAGGTGCAGGCGTACTTTGTTCGAGGTGCATGCTCGCACGCTTGACGTAGCTCTGCACAAGCGCTGGGTCAAGCTCGATACTCTTGTTCAGATCATCCAACGCAGCCTCGTTCTCGCCTTTGAGGTAGCGAAAAGTACCGCGCATGTTGTATGCAAACGCCTCGTGCTTCTCCAAGCCACCCTTCTCAATAGCTTGGTCGAAGCTCTGCGCAGCCTCCGCGTAACCCTCGCCTGTCCGGTGTTGGATCGCCTGAAGCCCTTTTCGCATGTACCATTTCCCACTGCCCTCTTCAAGCTCTGCGGAGTCTTCGAGGCCTTCTGGTAGTGGTCGGGCGCGGAAAGACTGCAGGTAGTTGGATACGAAGGTAGGACTCGGCAGCTTCTTCTCCTTGCCTTCCAAGATCGCCTTGGCCTTGGACTCGGCGACCTTCTTCAGCAGCCTCTCAACTGCTTGCGCGGCGCTTTCAGATCGGAACTGGTCGATGATGCAGCTCGCAGTGTAGTCCAACAATGCCTCACTGTACCTGCCGCTCTGCTCGTACGCATTCGCTCTCCGGTTCAGCGCCTTAACGTACTCCGGGTCCAGGTTGATCGCAGCAGTGGTGTCCTCAATGACCTTCTCCCAGTTGCTCATAGCATTAAAGCAGGCAGCGCGGTTCGAGTAGAAGACCGCTTGAGGTTCGCAGAGGATAGCTTGGCCATAGAGATCGATGGCCTTGTTGTAGTCCTTCGAACCATATGCCTTGTTGCCCGCAGCCTTGAGCTTCGCAGCGTAGTCTTTCCGGTCTTGCGTCGATAGCTGGCCTACACTGTCTTCGGTCACCTGCGGCAGCTCTGCCTCTGGCTCGGGCTCTACTGATGCCTTCGGCGCCGCAGCCTTCGTATCACTCTTGGACTCGCCTTCTTCCGCGCTCTTCTGGGCATCCTTCTTCGCAGCTTTCCGCCGCTCTTTCTTGGACTTCTTGTCGAGATCCGAGACTTTGGGTGGTTGTGAGAGGTAGTAGATTGTGCCTCCTGCCATCACCACCGTCACACCAGCAATCGTCCATGCCGCGACTTTGTTGTCGCTGTACCATGCTGATGCGCGGTCCAAGAAGGAGTTACTCGCGGTAGAGACGGAGTGAGCTGTTTCTGAGGCCGTTTCCTGGACGGCTGCTGTTGTGGAACGCGCTGAAGCCATGGCGGATATATCTGGAACAATTATGCAGCCAACCTGATCGATGTAGTCAGGCGCAGATTGCGCAATGGGAAGATGAATAGGAGAGGCGGGTGAGTTGACGAGGTTGATAGAGCACAGCTCTTGGTTGTGCCTCCATCAAAGATCGCGAGCGCTGCACAACTTTCCCGGAACTTGCCCGTGCAGCAGCACAGCCACAAGACGAGCTTTTGCGCCACAAGACTTTCACATGTCAATGTCTTTGATCAGGAACCGGCGGACGAGTAGAATATATATGTTGACTGTCACTCGACGGCATCACATGTGGTATTTGAGTAATGTGAATTGAACTATTTGACCCGATCTATGCAACATGTCATGCTATAGTAGTAGAGGTATACCTGAGGTCCGCGCTTCGGCTCTGGTCCTAGCCATCGTCCTCACTCCCACTCTCATCTACCCTCGTACCATGAGTGTAGGCAAAGCCTCTAGCCTCCGCCCTCTCGCCTTTCCTACGCTTTGGCGCCGTTTGGTGATAGGTCTGCTTCTTCGGAAACAGCTCGTCGAGGAGACTGTTGTCGAAGATTTTTCTCTTACCAGTGGGTTTCGTAGCAGCAGAGAATCCATAAGCTTGTACAGCTGGCGCTCGTGGCTTTCCAGGGCTGGCCGGGCTAGCGATCCTTGATGATGGGCCTTGCCGCACCCTAGGGGCACTGCTTGCCGATACACTGTACGGACTGAGGAGGTCCTCTCGACTTCTGAGAGCAGCATGCACAGTAGCTGGACCGCGAGAGGGCTCCTAGTCTCCCTCGCTCTCGCTACTGCTGCTGCTACTGCTCTCATCGGACGACACTTCGGTCCTGGCTTTGCGCTTTCTGCGCTTGGTGATGGTCTTCGAGGTCCTGGTATCTGAAATGGTGGTCGTGGGAGATGCCGATGTATCCTCGTCGAACGACTGAGGCATGACGGCTGGTGCCGGAGATCTGGACGGTGCCAGCTCCTTCCCGAGTAGCTCGGCAAGAACGGCATCTGCTCGCTTGCTGCGCTCAACATCGCGGCGAATTTCATCTAGCTGCTGCTGGTCGAATTCACTACGGCCGCCACCAGCTGCATCAAGCCTCTCGATCTCACGCTGTAACGCAGCTTCGTAAGCGGAGCGTCTCCCTGCACGCGATTCCATGCCTTCAATGTCGCCACCTCGCTCCTGCTTCTCCAGCAAAGCCTTCAAGACACTCTCGGCCTCGTCGAGTACTCTCTGCTGCGCTGCCGCGCCCTGCAGACCTGAAATGTACGCAAGGAGAGCTTCGTTGTGCTCGGTTGGTAGTCTGTGAATGTCGAATAGATGCTTGAGCAGATCCGTCTGTTTCTTCTTGTTGAACTTCCAGTTCGGCTTGTCGGTGTGATACTGTCCCAGATAGTGAACGTACTCCGGTGTTTCGGTGGTCTGCTTCTGGCCAGACTTCGGAGGATTTGCAGCTGCACGCCTGTCCGCAGCCTCTTGCTGATGCTTCGCTTGCTGCCTTTCCTTCTTGGTCGGCCTGGCAGCAGGTTTCGGCGAAGAATCGGCCGCCTCCTCCGAATTAAGACGTATATGTGCCGGCTGGGTCCTGGTAACGCCGTGCTCGGCTTTAGTGTCCGGCGTGAAAGTGACGGACTTTCTTTGAGTTGTTGAATTCTCTTTGACGGGCTGGACCGGTTTGCTGAGATCCTGGTTGGAGGGTGTCGCGCTGTAGTAGATGTTAGTGATAAAACGGTATGGATGCTCAAGCCTCAGCTTGGCGAAACCAGAGTAGGTTAGAGCAGCGTGTTACGATGCCTGCCGAGTGCACAGAGATAGGTTCGCCACTTACTCCTCGTCGTCAAGCTTGATACGGCGACCGGCTGGCTTGGCGTTCGCACCGCCGAGTGACCAGAATGAATCGCGTGAAGCAGCACCAACGCCGTTCGCAAACGCTGGAGTAGACAAGGCAGAACTTGAACTTGGCTGTTGCTGCTCGCGTGGGCCTTCGGTGAATGCCTTCGACTTCTTGGCTGATGTCACGAAGTCCGAGGAGTCGTCCCGATCTCTCTGTCGCTTATGGCCGTTCGTTACAGTCTGGTTCGGAGGACTGCTGGGGTAGGTTGACAATGAAGTAGATGATTGTTGGGACGAGGCTTCCGGAGTATCTTTCGCGTACTTCAGCTTGAGACCAAGTCGTTTCCATGATGGGACATGTTGTTGAGGAGTTGTCGGCAGAGGTGATGTTGAGGCGGACATGCTGTCGAAGCGAAGCTGATATTGCTCGATGCGAATTGATCATGAGGCTCAAATTTGCTTGCACATGAAGAAGTCGCGATGCTTGGCACTGAAGCTTGGGCCAATCTCGATCGCCAGGCGCCGATGCAACGCGTTTCAAGCTCTCACAAACGTACTACGACATCTCATCCATCTAGACCTCGACACTTCACACATATCCAAAAGAATACCGGCGGTTCCAGTACATCTTCGCGACCTCCCACACTCCAACCAATACCGGCGCCATGTCTGGCAAGCCCTCCTATAGCTGCATAGATACGAGGCTCAGCTAACAGCTGCTGCGTCTTGCAGGAAGCGCAGGTTTCGATCGACACATCACCATCTTCTCTGACCAAGGTCGCCTGTACCAAGTCGGTTCGTGGTCTAGACTTTCAGCTATACCTACGCACAACAGCTGATGCGAATGCCCAGAGTATGCCTTCAAAGCGATCACCGCCGCAAACATCACATCCGTAGGCGTACGAGGGAAGGACTGCGCAGTCGTCCTATCACAGAAGAAAGTACCGGTATGGAATACATCACTTGGACAAGTTGGATACTGAATGGGTGCTAAGATACGGATGTGCTACACAGGACAAGCTGATCGACCCATCCTCCGTCTCATACGTCTACAAGCTCTCGCCATCCGTCGGTTGCGTCATGACTGGCTCAATAGCAGACGCGAGGGCATCAGTAATGCGGGCAAGAGGAGAAGCGGCTGAGTTCAGGTACAAGTTCGGATACGAGATGCCATGCGACGTACTGGCGAAGCGGTTGGCGAACATCTCGCAGGTGTACACACAGAGGGTAAGCAACAAGAGAGGTCGCAGTGGAAAGATGTCACGGTACTGACAGGTTGCAAAGGCGTACATGCGGCCACTAGGTGTTGCGACAACCCTCATCTCCCTCGATTCCGAACTCGGCCCGCAACTGTTCAAGTGCGATCCGGCAGGCTACTACGTCGGCTACAAAGGAACGTCATCTGGCCCCAAGGCGCAAGAAGCGCTGAACTATCTGGAGAAGAAGCTCAAGAACAAGGACTGCGCGGAGGGTAGCTGGGAGGACGTCGTGGAGCTGGGCATCACAACACTCAGCCAGGTACTTGGCGTCGACTTGAAGAAAGGCGAAATCGAGATCGGCATTGTTGGAGGGCCTCGCACGGATGGCAAGGAAGGCACCGACACGCAGTTCAGAACATTGTCCGAGGACCAAATCGAAGTGCGTACACTGATGGGTAGAATTCTGGAGCCGTCTGGAGCGTTCGCTGACCTTTTCATCCTTCTTTCTAGGAACGTCTCCAAAGTATAGCCGACAAAGATTGAGACCGACGTAGCTTTCAGCTGTGCATGGCATGAGCTGTGCATGCGAGCGGTGAGCACGCTGGGAAGGCTGAGAGACGTTGCCGATCGTTGCCTTTTCGGGGTGCCCGATGGCTGACGACTTGTGATTGGCTGGACGACCTCGGTCGTGCATTGCACTGCGCCTACTTCTGCGAACATGGCATAGCGTGCGCAAGCTCGTCTCTAATGTAGTCTAGCAACTTCCAGAGATAGGAAACTGTACCATAGTCTTCAATTCATGTCGCCTCGACACACCACGATTATTAGCCCTGCGACGGAACCTTCTGCACCCTTTACAACCGCAAGCGAGACAGCAGCCATCCCGAGATATGGTAACCAATGACGGAACGTCAGCTTCGCAGAGCCGCACACGACTGCTGAAATCGTTTCAATGGGAGACAGCGTCATGCCGCAAACGTCCTACTTTCTGCCATGTGGCTGACCTGGGCTGCCTGAGACATGAACTATCCTACCAATGCCGACCTATGAGTCGGCAGACATCAGTTCCTGACACCGTAGGTGCTGCGACTTCGCAGCTGTACTTCTCCTCACCTTCCATTCCGCGTCAAGTTCACCCTGACGCTGGACATGCTTTCGTATGCTGAGGCTTCCCAGCAGCCCAGCGTGCTTCTAATCTCAACAGCGTAACAAGCGATGCAGGCTGGACGAACGGCTCTTGACCAGTGGGAAGCGTTGGACGCATCTTGCACTTCCCTCAAGGCGCTCGACGGTATCAAGCCACCCTGACATGCGGCTCTCAAGACGCTGAAGACTATGGTGTAGGAGACAGACGAAGACACGAGGGACGTTGCATTCATATAACGGCCTTCCCGGTGGCCAACAACTGAGGCATACACCGTTTCGAGCAGCTGCACTCGCTTGCCTTCCTTCGTTCCTTCTTAGTACACGGTTTCGCTGCTCGGCACAGCTAAACCCGGATTAAACCGCTCGGTCATACCATTCACCTCTTTCCTTACTGGGTAATAGTCCCTACTACAATGGCAGATGGTCGTTCGTCTCTTCATTCCTCCGAGCTTACCATAACGGTAATACCGAAGCTGACCGGGACGACCGAATAGTCAACCAAGCGCGAGCAATGCGTATTGCGGAGATCATGAGCGACTTTCGTAATCTCCAGAACTATATCGCTTCTATCCGAGCTAGTCCGTCGGCCGAAGAATACAACGAGGAAGGGTACATGGTCCTACGACGATGTGTGGCAGAAGCGCAGGCGCTACTGCAGCAGCCTTTCCAGACGTACAGCGGTACCCGAGGAGATGAGGAGCAGGACAAGGCGCATCTGCGGAGGTACGCTGACGTTCGATCAGTTCGACAGTCCTGTATATGCTGACATAGTAGCAGGATCATCGCAGACGCAGCTACGCGGAGGTTCAAGGCTCAAAAGATCTATCTCCGAGCGACAGCAGCCTTACGATGGGTCAACTCCCGGACCGCAATCCTGCAGGGTCAGAGACCGCATGCTGGGCATGCGCCTGCAATACAACAGATCCGCAACACTTTTCGAGCAGTCAGTCTCAGTTGAGCCAGCGGCCCTCCCATCAAGCGATTTCGCTGACCATTGCACAGGAGCTAGCATCCATCACGGATCAGCGAGTCGAGCTCTCACTTCGTGCCGGAGAAGTGAGAGAAGGAAAGTGGCTAGCAGAAGATCCCAGCCTTGGTAGCATTCAGCGAATGATCGCAAGCGGCAACGGCAACGGAGTTTGTCGGTGACAATCACCTTATGATATGCTGATGAACAACATTCTGTTCGACCTAGCACCGGCCGGTGCTCGCCACTACTCATAAAGCCATCGCAGGAGGCCAGCGGGCTCCGGCGTTCATTCTTCACTCACGCTTCGGACGGAGAAGTCAGGCGGTCCTGGTGACATGCTCTGCAATACTGGAGGGCATTTGCCTATTGTAGCAATACTAATACTAATGTAGCATAATCAAGCCCAAGCCTGCCGTTGCGGCATCTTTCGGTCGGAAGTCTTGAACCATCTCTTAACGCCCACGTTGCACATCATCGTACAGTCATCGAAGCCATCAAGTCATTGCGCCGGTCGCATACATTGCAGTGACCCATCAACCGAGAACGCCAGTTACTCTAACAACCAGATTGGAGTCATTAAATCCTCAGTTGGCATTCAAACGGTCTCATCGCGAGTCCTTTCGACCGCTGTTGCTGCGCTTCTTCGGGATCTCTGCCTTATGGACCTCGCGCATATGGTCGACCATCTTATCCTTCCTCGAGAAGCCGTATCCGCCGACACGGTGACAACCTGGGTACATACAGCTGACTTTCTCGAGCGTCTCGGGGTTGTGGATGACCTGAGTGTGCCGTTGGAGGTCGGCGTGCCTGCTGAACAGACCGCTGCCAGCGCATTGAGGGTAGAGACACATGTACTGTCTGTTGTCTTCGTTAGCTTGATTGAACTTGGCTGGAAGCAGGGAAGGGAGGCTTACCCTCTTTCAGAGGTTGATCGGACATTGAGCTGTTGCGGCGGTGATGCTGAAGGGTACATAGTGGTCGGTTGCCTAGGCTGTGCGTATTGACTGGTTGGCGAGTACTCGCTCGGCGACGAGGACAGGCTGCTGGTTGGCGAGGAGTGTTGGCTGGATGAGGGATACTGTCTAGCCTGTGGGTTCTGGCTGACTGATGGATACTGATAGTATGTGGCCATTGTTGGCTTCTGTCGTCGTTGTCGCTTTTGCGAATGTCTGGACTTGATTCGAAGTACGAAGATGCCGAGAGTGTTGATAGGATTCGTTTGCAGATATGTCGTCTGGTCGTCGCAATCTTGATACTTCGCAACTTTGGACGGTGGTACACGAGCACTTTTATGTCTACATTCGCGAAGGATGCGATCTTGTGTCCGCCTTCTGATGGCCATGCTATCTAGGTTCCAGGCATATCACCAAGTCACCGCCCTCTATCATCGCCTTCGACTGACAAGTCATCAACGACTGTTACTGGGCGGCCTCCAACTCTCCAAGGGCGGTACACACTCAAGCGGCCTCGGAAGCGATCGGAATAGCAATGTGGAACCCAGAAGCCATTGGAAAGACGAGGCTTACGTTCAAGGACGTCTGGCAGGCGAGGCAGTGTACTTCGTGAGGTATCGGCATGCCATCCCGAGCAGAGGCCGCCCATTTCACCTACTGTAACTGGCAATGCGGTAGAAGCCTGCGGCAAGTAATGGCTTGCTTGCGCTGTGGTACAGACGTCGACGGGATGGCGGGCCGCTGGAAGTCAGAGAGGAGCGGTAGCGTCTAAGCAGCCGAAGATATGGGCAGGTGTCCAGTGTATGCGTCCTCCATTGGCGGAAGATATGACGGCTGCAGAGAGCCATGGCTCGGTCGCAGTCGATATCGAAATAGCACTGCCTCTCTCGCGAGTCACAAGATAGGCAACGAAGTAGAAGGCGATGGTTTCAGATCTTGTCCATGGGAACAACGAACTGAGGCAACGACAACGAGATTGTGAAAGACGGTCATTGGATGCCTTGTACACAGTAGAGGTCGACTAGAAGCGCATGATCTAATAGTGCGTAGTAATCGAGCTTCCGCGGTGCGAACCGACGTGTTTGCCTCTTTGCCTGGTTATGCCAAGACCTTCTAGGTGAGTGAGGCTGCTGAGGCCGCCCACGCTAACGAAGGCGAAGCCGGCACAAGGCCCATTCTTACTTTCACTTGCGATGTATATGAGGTCGCCCTTCGACCGAACAAGGGAGATACGAAACCAGAACGTACTACGCAGCGGTACAAATCTTCCGTGCCGCAGGCTCCACTCGGAGACCACAAAGGTCAGTCTTCCGCGCGAGCAATATTCGAAGCTCACCAGATCGATGCCTTAAAATGCGAACTGTGCCTGTCAGTATTCCAAGCCTCCTAATCTCCGTGCCAGGATCGCCAAGCTGTACACCGTAGACGTCCTCTGCGCATCAGCCCCTAACTGGTCAATCGTGAGTGGCTTGCACGCCAAACTACTTTGCTCGTTGCCAGCTGAGCCTCGTGACGATCACAGTCTGCGACAAGTACCAAGTCAGCCTCCTCGTTATATTCAATACTTAGGGTTTCAAGGATCTTGCTAACTTCGAGAAGTACGGATTTGTCGGCCCAGCGTGCTATGTGTTCTGGGTGTGGAAGGAATACAAATGTTCGCTACTTTGGGGTCAGTATGTTGTCGGGACTTCAAGAGTCAGGTGAGTCGAGGCTGCGAAGTGTTCAGGACTCGGGGTTTGGGAAGTGGTAAGGTTTCGAGACTTGGGGTGTGGGAAGTGGCAAGGTTTCAGAACTTGGGTGAGAGGAGGTTGCAAAGCCCTCAGGACTTGGGGGTGAGGAGGTTGCAAACCGCCCAGAAGTTGGGGTGTGAGCTGTGCTTGAGTTTTCGGAATTTGGGTGTGAGGCAGTGACAGAGGGTTCAGAACTTGAGGCCCGAGTGGTGCTGAAGATTCGGGATTTGGGGGCTGGGTCGTGAGGGGACTTTGAGACTTGGGGTATGTGACTTACGGTGGAGTCGCCAACCTGGATGTCCTCGTATATGCCATAGACATAGACGCCCGCTATCTCGCCCTCAGACGACAATTACATTTTCTTCAGAGGCTTCGATTAGGGCTCTCGAAAGGCGCTCGTGAAGGGGATGTTTTCGATCGTTGCCGTATATTTGATCGTTAGTCTTGCGCACACCGTTTTCGTCGACAACCAGGACTCGTTTGCAGTAATAGTCGTGCCAGAAGTGTTTTTCCCAAGCCTTCGGGAAGATGGCTCGCACAATGCGGATAGAGTAGGCGTCGCCATTGAACGATTGGTATCGTCTTGGATTGCCTTGAGTCTCAGGAGGCCAGTGCAAGAAGTGGAAGATCTTCGCAGACAACGGACCACGAGCGAGGCCTGGTGACATTAGACATGGCCGCTTTCTCCAAAAGTCAACACTCCGAATTGGCTATCGTATCGTCCTCTAGACGGTGATAACAAACCGATCTATAACAGACGGCATGCACTGAAATCCAGAGAGCATACATGCATCTCCGAAGGGAGTAAGCGCCATCGATGTGCGGCGTAGCTCTCTCCTAGAGTCACAACAGTCTCGTCTACTGAAAATCCTGGGCGGCCACGTCCATTGTCACCCACCCTCGGAGGCGTCTGGTAGGCTGAGAGATCCTCCGGCCTTCCGCCGAAGTAGATATCGACGAGAAAGCGCATGAGTATCTCCGTGGCGGCCTCGTCAAGGCTCTCAAAGCATCCAGAGATAAGGGTCGGATCGAACACGTCCGATATGTTCGCGACGAGACCGCGGGGCGGTCTCCTCCCTTAGCGGCCCCCATAAGGCCGGTAAGCTTGGGCGACGTGCCCGGTGGCTTGTGACTACCACGTGAAATGTCGGTGCGTGCGCTTCTGCACTGAGCGCGTCGCGGTGAAAGGTGCTATCGGGCTTCTCGCGAGATGGGTGATCTGTGGCCGCATTAGCGTTGCAAATCGCATTAACGAGATCCGGTAAACGCACTGCTGGCGTCCTCTGCTTTCACCACTCATCCATACAGCGTGGTCTCGCCCATAACTATGCCCATACACTTCGGTCCGTCGCGACCCCGAGGTCTTGGATATGCGCGAGGGGAGAGAAATTGAGGTTTCACGCAACCGACTGATGTCGTGGGCATGTAATAGCGGCCGCACCTGCGGCTGCTCGGTATGAGTGAAGCTCGTGAGCATAGCTTGTGAGTAAGATCCGAGACAGACGAAACGGAACAAAGCTGACTGTCAGGAGGTATAACCATGGCTCAATTCGAGCCGGAGGGAAGACTTGACTGTCAAACAGTGCCCCGGAAGGCAGGATAAAGTCAGTTCTTTTACCGACTGACTGTGCATGAGTGTTGGCGGGAAGAAGGCCAGACCGCAGACCTATCGTGCATCATAGCTCGCGACTGGATTCTGGAAAGTGTGATCAGCATTCAATAGCACAGCGAATGGTATGACAATGAAAAGAAAGCGTGAGTGAAGGAGCGCCCGCATCTCGCCAACGGGCGCATCCAAGAACAGATGCCATTGCTTGTTGCCCACGCCAGTACCAAGATGGCAAGGCTGGGTAGCTACTGCTACAAACCTAGTAGTAGCGAAGAATAGTGCATGCATCATGGTTGCGCACAGCGCATGCATCCTCATCGTTGCTCGGCGACGATGACTCTATAGGTCGTCCTCCAGGAACTTGTAAGCGAACTTGAAGTCTGCTTTTCTTCGGTTCATCCTGCATGTCAAAGTCAGCACATCATAATCACCCAACTAGCCTTAACGAGTGGTACGAACCAAGTACTCTCATAATCAAAGAACCTATACGTTCCCTGCTCAAACTCCTCAGTGATATTCTTCGGCTCCTCATGCCGCTGGAACCAAGTCTGGTACTGCTTGTGGAACCTCCAAGATTGACTCTTCAGCGCCTTCGCAGCCAGATATTGTTGATACGTTCCCTGCCGATAGTAGAAAGCGTAGAACAAGCTATCCGTGTCTATCCGGGAATAAAGTCGCGGGTCGTCAAATATCTGAAGCGGTTCTTGCGGGTAGTGCGCCGGTGTATACGGGTATGGAGTCGTGGGTTTGTAATGCGAAGGTTTCTC
>JAKLLW010001523.1:0-14150 GCA_022814695.1 Neocatenulostroma microsporum
GCTGCCTCAGTGGGTTTCCTGATGCCGCCAGCTTCCGGCTTTGGTCAAGTTGTTCACGTTTGCTGCATGCTTGGTCGTGACCTGCACAAGCTTCCAGAGCCGTGAGGTGAATGTGAGAACGCCCCGTGGTTCTTTCCCGAGCAATGATGGAACATGATGCGGTGGAGGGGCAGGAAGGCTGTGCCGAGACCTCGTCAGACCGCCAACCTCAGGCAGACAGACCCGCAGCGGGACTGAAGCCGCGAGAGTCGAAAGATACTGTAGGAAAGACAGGATCCGAAAACGTCTATAACAACATCGACCGGCCGTTGGTGACGATGGACGTGGCCGCTCAGGGATTCAAACCAAACGTACGACTGCCAGTTCACGAAAGGCCTACGCGGTAGACAGGATACAATGCTTTCCTTGGAGACCAGCGTACACTATCAACTGGAGACACGATCTTCGGAACGATGTGGAAGGCGATGCAGTAGCATGACCACCCTCATTACTTTTTGAGATGGCGGCAATACTAATTGCCGTTGGGGCTTTGACAACCGTTGTTGAGAAGGTGCTACTGAGCATGTATGAGGATGTCTGACACCTCGGGTGAGGTACGAGAGGACTGCCATTCTGAACCTTATGCAAAAGTACTGGCCAGAGCGACCTCACCCCCTTCCCCCTTCGTGCCAGACTTGCTGTTACTTCCCCGGCCTCGCCTTCCGCAGCATTGCCGTTTGGGAGTAACCCTCCATGATCTCAATTCCCTTGACCGCCTCGAACTCCAAGGGCTTATACATCCCTTTTGCCATCGAGGTGGTCTCCAGGCAGACCCCATAACCCGTCTGGTCCGCGAGATCTGGGCCAGCCTGCACACGCTGACGTTCGATACCCTTGCGGTGGAACTCTGGTCGTGCTCCGATAGTGCTCAGATCTATGACTAGGAGTCAGCTTGTCTCTCGGACTTGGGGTACTTACGGGCTGGGGCTGACACTACTCTCCACTTCTCTCGCCCGCATCATAGGCGCCTGACTTCTAAGCCCACGGAGGCAGTCGCCTTTGCTTAACGACGACTGTACTTCCAATGCGCTCCGTCACCAACGCAGCAACACGCCTCGCATCTTCCAGCCGCATGTTCCGCTCGGTCGATGGGAGATACGAGTAATTTGGTGACCACTGGTCAGTCCCCACTACGACATCTTTCGCCTTCGTGCAAGTCCAACTCAAGGACGCAACATTGAGGTCTGCACTCCGCAGCGCGGGTACCACGTCCTTCTCGATCCGCTCGGCCAGATCGGACTGCGCAATCCATGTGGCGCTGTCCTTGCTGCGCTGGAACCAGAGATCCATCATAAGCGTGAGACTGTGGAGGGATGTGACCTCCGAAGTCACATGCTTGATCGCGTTTAGGAGATTGTGCATGGACCGACTCTCCACGGCGAAGGAATCTTTTCCCGCACGCTCCATATTGACCTCGATGGTGAGCTCCAAGTCCCGAATGCACGAAGAGAGACGTCGCTCCATGAGTGGGTAGTCAGGCGTCCACCAGCACGTGAGCCCTGGCGACATCTGTACTGTGTTGACACGCCAGTACGTCTCGAAGGCAATGGTGTACAGGCGTGGCGAGAAAGCGTACGAATCCAGCGAGGTGAAGCAGGTATCGACGGCCTTGATCTTGTTATCTGCAGTGTGCAAGTTGATGGCTTCGCTCACTTTCAAGACGTAGGCAAGTACCTCCTCGATCAGCTCCGTCGGTAACTCGTCCAGCGCCCTGCGCATGCATTGGCGCATGTTGCGGGCATTGTGGAAAGTCAGCAGCATGGGCTCGCCCTGATCTGTACACACTGTTAGATGGCCAAACTTCAGTCTAATGTCCGATATCTGTGCAGGCTAACCTCCGTCGAAGAAAGCCGCGCTGTACGTGCGCTTGCCGTATGACTGGCTGTTACCCATCGCTTCGGCGAGAAGGTAGGTGAGTGGCAGATGGCGACCGTACAAACGGACGCGATACCGGAGTATCCAGAGGAGGTCCTAGAGTGTCTGAATGGTTGGCAGATATGCTGTGGTCCCAATGCTCTCTCCTCGATCACGCTGCGTCGGGCGAGCAAGAGGTGGACCGTTTGTCAGGGAAGGAGGGAACGATAACATGGGGAGCCAGGTGTCCTTTTTGTCACCATTCTTGGAGGTCCAGATCATGTCTCAGAGGCCGGCAAGTCGCAGTGAGCTCGATTACACATCTCAAACTGCACCATTCGGTATTGTCCCTTTTGTCTCAGGAGTCTGCAGGCACCCGTACGCCCCGAACCAGCGTCTCTGGAGATCCCCATGTGGGAGCGATGAAGCTCGTTCCATTGGGACCCGAATGGCTCATGTGAGCGTAACACAGGACCAGACGATCTCATACAACGTACAGAGTTCCTACTGCAGGCCGACCCGCTCACGGAGAAGTGACAAGGCTTGCCACAATGACATTACGGACCTTAGGTGCTAATGCGAAGTAGAAGGGGGAGTCTATCGATCGCTGCTTTGCTTCTTTACACGCCTACACTCCCCCCAGCCGCTTCTCCAAGATTGCATATGAGACATACTGGAGCCAAGACGATGCAATTACCGCCACCGTTTCCATGTGACTGAATATGCGCCACGAGTCGTCTACTTTGTGTCCTCGGACGCCTACACTTTCCTCAAACGCCTCTCCGAGATTGTGTGTGAGCCATACCGACGAGCCAATGCAACTATCGCCATTGTACAACGTGTCAGCCACGAAGTGCTTCCGGCCTAAACTGCCACCGCCACGAACAGCTTTGCACACTACCGCAGCAAAAAGAGACCACCTCAATCATTCGAGGTCACACCTTGAGAGATCAAAAGAGTAGAGTAGCTCGAGTAAGTCCCACTCCAACATCCTCCGGTTTATATCTAAGAGACGACAAAAAGAGTAGACCATCATGATTTTAATAGCTCGTGTTGGTTTCGATCCAACGACCTCCGGGTTACATTTCAGCGTTTCAGCTTGGTATGAGCCCTTTTCAGTACGTTAGTAGAGGCAACGAGCTAACCACACATCGACTTCACTTACCGGCGCGCTTCCGCTGCGCCAACGAGCTTGCGCTTGTTATAGTGACTCACACTTCATTTAATATTATGTAGTGATACTCGAGTTTAGCCGAAGAACATGCGAAGATTGATTGCACGCAAGGGTCGGGAGTGAATGGTGCAGGCCACGACCTAGGTCCCTAGGAGGCAGCTGCTTCGATAAGAACGCCAAGTGTGATAGCAAGCAGAAAGACGATGACGACAAGCAGAACGCGAACCGTAGTCGCTCACGATAAAGGTTTTGATAGACAGTTCGTGAGGCAAGTCCTGTAACCTGTCAACACACTCAACACTAAAGATCGGTATAGAGGTTATCAATGCATTACGCTTCAGCCATTTCATCCAGGCATCCGATACACAGGAAAAGTCCAATGGCATTTTCGTCTAGCAACTTTTGACGCTTTCTCTGCCAGACCCATCTTCGCAACTATTACACTTTGATCTCCAAATCCGTAGCTGTCGACAGACAGCATTTGAGCTTCAGCGTCCGGGTTTGCATCCTTAAGAACGCTTATGCGTGCGCCCTCGGTTCGCATCAGGATCCTCACTGGTGACAATTCTCAGGCTTCCTCACAATTTCCATGGACACCGCACCCTTCCGGAAATTTCGATTGCGACATGAAACTCAGCGGGTGTACGTGGTCTTACTCCCTTGGGAACACCTTTCAGGTCTCGAGGGACAAGATCGGAATTTCCATCAAAAGTTCAACATCGCCACATCGCCAGTACTCGACTGGTACGTAGAATTGCCAGTCTTGATCCAGCAGTTCCCAGGCGGAACCCCACTGGGTGTGAAGACCGCAGCAACGCACTCCTCTGCTCCATCTGCGTACTGGTAATAGTTCCAAGACGAGCACATATCTATGCAGCGATCGAAACTCTGTACGAAGGCCTCGGTGATGTCGTCACCTTCGATCTGGTTCCCGCAGTACTTGGTGAAGGTGTACGCTCCTACACCACCGGCTGCCGCGGGCGGCGTGTATTTTTCGCCGTTGCTTCCTGGGCAATCGGTGGAAGGGTAGACGAGGTTGCTGCTGCAGCAGTGGATGTGGAGGTGGGACTTGTTGTTGCTCCTACAGAGCTGGATGAAGAGCTGAATGAAGGTGGGGAGGAGGAGGTAGGCGACGAACTGTAACCATTTCTTGGTCAGTTTTACGCCTGTGAACTTGGGATGGGTGAGCGCACTTCCATGATGCACTTACGTTGTAGTAATGACTGTCGAGATGACCCCAGAAGAGCTGTGGCTTTTGGCGCCTATGGATCCACCAACGGCGCCGCCGACAGATGCTCCTATGACAAGGAGCCCAATCGCTCCGATCAACAGCCAGAACGCCCAGACCGGTAAGCCCGCCATCTTGTGAGGATGCTCGTCCTGCTTGTTAGGCGGATTGACTGGTGGACCCTCTGGCAACCGCTGTTGAATACCCGGTCCGCCATATTCCATATCGTGGCTCTGAAACTGGTTGTTTGCTCCAGAAAATGGGCCGTGCCACGACGTCTGCTGCGGCGGGTGGCTGTGGACTGCTTCCGGGGCGTGTTTTTGGCGGGCCTCTGCATCAAATTCTGGTGCATCTGAGTAGTTGCCATTGGCTTGAGCCATTGAAGTATAGGCACAGATGGCCAGACGGTTAAGTTCCTGACGGGTGGTCGCCTTAAAATCTGTAGATATGCGCTAGAAAGGGTGGGTATACATGGAGGGTTCTGGACGATGATCCAGCTGTAGAAAGTAGAGAAAGGCTGAACTTGCAGCCTTGTGATGTCAGCGGCGCATCAATGCAACCACCAAGATAGATTTTGGGGGCGGAATATTAATCTAAGGCAGCATCAGTAACCAATCCCACTGACCACATTTATCGCTGGTTGGTTGAAGTGAAAGGCGTTGTTTGACTGGTTGGCGTAGAAGGATGCCTGTCGATTTCATACCTTGCTCGGGAACTTCTTCTTCCTCGATTTTTACCGTTGTGAAGGTGCCAGCGCAGACAGTGTGCGTACTTCCTAATGAGGCTGAGATGCTGGAACCCTCGCGCCCTGCGCACGCCATGTCGATTAACACTTGTTGGTAACAAGATGTAGACGGTGCTCGTCTACACGAGGTCTGAGAACCGAATCTTCGAGGGAGACATCAGAGCTACGGCGGGCAATGGTGGAGGCAGCTGTCGGGACGGATGTTTTCAGATCTTTCAAGTGTGTTCCTAGCCCCATGCAGTCACTTGGAGCGATCCTGACTCTTTTGTCGTCACCTTACTCATTATCGTCGCCGTGTTGAGACAGCAGGTGTCCTCGGATAATGTCCGGTGTTTGATAGCTCGATAGGGCAAGAAGCTCCTTGTCATTGCTGCGACTTCATGCGCCATCGACCTCCTCTTCTTCTTCTGTCTCACCATCATGTTATCGAAGTCCATGGTGTCGCTCTCGTAAGGCGGTGTCGTGAGCAATCACATTGGTGATGCTCGCGGTTGCCATGCGAAGGAGAGTTTGTTCCTGCATGAGCTCCGCAACCGTAATGCGAACGTCATAGGCAACGCCAAGGTAGCTATACAAAGAATGTGAAAGACACGCAGCTCTCATCACCAGAACATCACTTCCATACTCCTCTCCAAATTCTCCTTCACACTTCACCCGCGTAACCACAGCCTTCTCAGTGTACGAGAGTATGTACACCACCCGCATCGCCGCGCGCTCCTCGCGAGCCATCCGCAGCAATGGCCCAGCGATCCGCCGTCAAGCACGCTTCTACGCCGACTCGGCCAGCAGCAATGCCTCCTCCACCGCTTCCAACCCAGCAGCCATCGGTGCCGCGTCCGGGATCCTCGGCGGTAGCATCGCCTTCTACATCTGGTACCAGGCGAGTGGTATGGCCAGCGCAGCCAAGACGGCCAAGCAGGCGAAGTCGGTAGGATATATCACCTGGTCCTGAAAGCTATGAAGCAGATTGTGAGACATGTGCTGATGAGTATTGCTTGCAGTACGTAGACAATGCCACCAACAGCCTCAAGACAACCTTCAAAGAAAACACGCCCGAGCCCAACGAAGCGATCCAATTCCTCCACGAGACGGCCGACAAGTACGCCCGCTGGCTCCCAGGAGGCAAGCAGTACGTCGACAAGATCTTCCAGGACCTCGAGACCATCCGCAAGAACCATGCAGAAGAAGTGGACAATATCGTGCGTGATGCCTACACCGAGCTGAGAGACGTGAGTAGCAAGGGCATGAACCTCCAGACCCTGAGCGAGAGCTGGGAAGTCCTGCAGAAGTACCTCTCGCAACTGGCGGGTCTGGCCGGGGATGCAACGCAAGACATCATGAACAACCACCCGCAGATGAAGGAGAAGCTTGGTGGGTCTTTTGAGCAGTTGAAGAGTATGGGCGACCAGTTGGGACCGGAGGCGAAGAAGCAGGTTGATGAGACGTGGAAAGAGGTTTCGGACGTCTTGAAGGGAGGCATTAGCTTCGACACCGCCGATCGCGTCCGCAAGCTCGTACAAGACAAGCAGCAACAGATCCAGAAGCTTGGCGAGCAGGCTTGGGATAAGGGGTATGAGCAGGTGAAGCCTATGTTGGACAACAACCCGCAAGTCAAGCAGTTGGTGGAGAACAACCAGGATGTGCTCAAGTCCGGAAACGTTGGTCAAATTCTGCCAATGATACAATCTGCTATCTCATCAGGCAACACCCTCGACCTCGAGAAATACGTCGTCAAGTAAGCTCTACCACGCCCCCTGCTCATACACCAAGCCATACTGACAGTTGAATAGCGCGAAGGAGAAGGCACAGCAGCAATTCCAGTCCGGCGGCGGCCTCTCCCAATGGCTGAACATGGTCCCGCAAGGCAGCAAGATCCTTCCTCAGCTCCAATCACTCAAGTCGATCGCCGACCAAAAGGGCCCGGAAGCGCAGCAATTGGCCAAAGACACTTTCAGCGAGATCTCCGATGTGTTGGAGAGGAGGAGTCAGCAGGCTAAGGAGTTGGCTAAGAAGTCACAGTAAGAACGCTGGACAGTCTGACAAGATGTCGTTTCACGCGAGGATCGTGTGTTGCATGGACTCGAAAAGCATTGGAAGGTGTGTATTATAGCAGAGAGGGAAAGCATACGTTGGACGGTTTGACGTAAAGTCAGGGTTACGTCGTATGTACAGTGGAGAATCAAAATCGACAGATATACTGAACCCCACTCATGGCTGGCTCATACACAGTAAAACAGGTCAACGGAAGATGAGTTGTGCAGTATGCCGGTCCATCATTCTGCAGCCACGCTTCGATCCTTCATTGTCCTCTAACATCCCGCTCTCTATAGTCAAGCCGATGGATGAAGCCAGGACGAAAGCCTTGCCGAACGGGTGGTGCTGGTGCATAGCATAGCAACGGCGGGCATGCCTTGACCATCCTTGGTAGAAACAATCGACCCATTCACGGCTACTCTCGCTCCGCATTTGGACGAGAGACAGATGCTCGCTCCATACTCCGGCGGAAGCCGAGTGTTGGCTGCCTCCTTCTTACCCAAAGGCAACACCGAGCATCTGCGGAGTTCGCACCATGCTGAGGCGAGCTCCGGCTGACACAGCGGAGTTACCTACTATTGACTCATCGCCACAGCCTTGCTATTCATATACACGTCGGAGATCATGGTTTGAAACTGATCTTTATCTATCTCAACCCAATCCACAACTCACCATGTCCCCTGATCACTTCTCACCGTACCCGCCCGAACGGCCTTACCAAGCTCTGACCTGCGAGGAAGCCGAACACTTCCTCATTCATGGCTGGCTGAAAGTCCCCAATGCCATCAAGCCATCGTACATCGATGCCTGGATGGCAGATTTCTGGGTCCGTGCCGGGTACGACGAGCACGACAAAACGACCTGGAAGGACGAGTACCTGCACTTCCCTTTCCACCGCCAAGTCCGTCATGATGAGTTCTGTCCAGAGGCGTGGAGTAAGATTGCCGATATCTGTGGAGGCGAGGACCGCATTGACCCGGAGAGGGAGAGGTGGACAGGCGATAACTTCATTGCGAACTTTGGGTCTGAAGATAGAGTGAAGAGGGAAGGGGCGGTTGATGGTCCGCCCATGGAGAAGGGGTTCTGGCATGTTGATAATGATTGGTTTCGCCAGTTTCTGGATTCTTCGGTCACGGCGATGCAGAATACCGGCCATAACGATGAGGAGCTGCGGCTCGCTCAAGACAAGACGCGTGAACTTGAAGCGTAGCTCGCTCAAGTACCGGATACCGACAATGAGTTCGAACCTTTACGGATGTTCCGGCGATGGGCGGTGGGACGTGGTTGTGCGAGGACGGTATTGCTCGTAAGTTTCCTACCAACTAGTTTCCGGCAGAATGTGGCACTGAGGTTGTCTCTAGGTGTGGTCCAATATCTATACAACCACCCAGAGGGTCTCGACCCAGGGTTGACCGCAGGCGGCATTTGCGGCGAGGTCAAGAATTGCGAGGTCTTCACACCAGTCGTGGCGAAGAAAGGCGATGTCTTCATCATGCATGGTTTGCTTCCACATGTTGCGGGATTCAATTACCTCCATTACGCTCGTGTGATTACCAATCCTCATGTCACACTGAAAGACCCTTACGTTCTGAACAGACCGGATGGCGATTATGTGAGTTAATTCCTTGTTATAGAACTCCTCGTCATATGCACGCAGCGGTGAGCTCAACTGACTTCTCATACCAGAGCCTTCTCGAGCAAGTCATCCTCCGCGGCCTTGACCGTTCTTCAGTGCCAGAGTACAAGCCAACGCGAGGAAGGAAGTATTGGTACCCTCGCAACTATACTTTCAAGGAGGACAAGATCCGCAAAGAACTGGATGCCATGATTGCGGCTGCAAAGGCAAAGGGGTTGGAAGAGAGCGCTGTTGATAGTATTTGGCTGCACGGGGAGCAAGCTAAGAAGGACTTTGACAAACGGAATGGAATGCTGCTTCCTGAGAATGAGGAGACTGGGTTGGAGAGGAAGCAGCATACGCTGTAGGTAGGCGCCAACGCTGAATCTGGTCTTGCTTTCTGTTTCTGTCATGGCTGCCTACATCGGTCCCTGCTCATAGGTCCACGGCAAATATGCGCTGTCGGTTCTACGGTCACCATGCAGCATCCAACACATGTTCTGGTATGCTACAGTCCTCAGATGCTCTTCGTCCTGGACTTTGGCCTTCACGAGCTTGGGGGATCGTCAACTGCCTCGGCCAAACTAGCTATCTTGTCCTCTACTTCGCCCGAGACTCGCTATCACTAATCACTTCGCCCGGAGTTGTGGGTATAAGCTTAAATAGAGCTGCGGAGATGGCTGATTTAGACTCTGGACCTGATCATCAAGGTACGTACCGCTCTCCGGAGACCCGGGATACTGGAGACGGCGACTAGGACGACGTCCCATGGAGACCTTCAGCATCTTGAACTATGTCCACGAGACTGTACAATTGCCCCTGGTATAGGAGGCGCTCGCTGGATACCTCCCACACCGCTTGCCTACTTGCTGGGAGAAGGTCGTCAGAAGTACCCCGCAACAGAACCACATCCGGGAACAAGAACACGCTTGAGAAACAAGACGACGCTTGTTATGCTGGTCACGGTCATGGCTTGGTGTGTGCTTGCCTAGAAGAACACGCTGCCTGTTTAGTAGATGGACCGGTGCATGCAGGGTCTTTCTCAACTTGTAGACCGAGGACGCCACCCTACACTATTCCCCAGAAGAACTCAAAGCAGCTAGGTTGAAGCCCACCTATGCGTGAGAAGAACCTGGAGCGGCCATTCACCATCGTCCTGGGTGAGATCTCCGGTGTATAAGGTAGGCACATGCACCGTCGATCATATCTGCCGACTAGTGTCGTGCATTGCCTTCCATCTCAGGAACCTACACCACATTGCCAAGTTTGTGCGGATACCATCGCGGTCACCTTCGCGGGTCAGCGGCTGTAGGACACACAGGCAGTATATGTTCCTTCTTCTGCCTCCCTACCGCCCTTGTCCCTGGCAAGCATTACCTCTTCCACACACAACTTGCGATAATGTATTCCTCAATCGCCGTCGCAGCTCTGCTGGGCTCGCCCCTTGCGGCAGCCTTCCCTCACATCGCCGAGATGGTCGCCAACCAGCAGGCAGAACGCCGTCAAGATGTTGGTCTCCCGACCGGCGCCGTTCCATTTCCGGTTCGACCTGGTTCACCAGCACACGCTCTCTACAGCGACTTCGACCCGGAGTCCCAGCTAGTCTCGACATCCGGCGACCATGCATGGGCTGCTCCTACCGCAGGTCAAATCCGCGGGCCATGTGCCGGCTTGAACGCCGCCGCCAACCACGGCTACCTTCCACGGAGCGGTATCGCTACGACAGAGTCCGTCAACACCGGACTATGGCAGGCCTACGGCTTATCGCTTGATGCCACTGCTGTCCTCCAGACTGCCACGATGTTCTTCGATGGCGACCCTCTCTCCGGTCGATGGAGCATTGGCTATCATTCAGACGAGACCCAGTCTCTTGGCGCTTTGGGCGAGGCTCTTGGGAACGAGACTGGTATCTGCGCTTACGGACATTTGAAGATGGAGGCCGATGCAAGTATTACTCGCGGCGACTGGCTGGCGCCCGAGGACAACAGCAATTGTGCCTCGTACCCGAAGTTCATGCAAGAGCTTTTTGATCTCGCGGACGAGATGGAGCCGCTCGGCGATATCACACCCCGTGTCATGGCCCAGCATTCCGCCAATCGCAAAGCGTACTCCATCGCCACCAACCCGAATTATTTTGCTCCGCCGTATGCTGGTGTTGCTTTCACCTGTAAGTACTCATGCCTCCGATTCCATGACCATGATAGCATACTGACATGCATACCTACAGTCGGCGCACACATGTTCGCCTTTGAGCTCCTCGCCAACCACTCCGCTGAACACCCCACCGGTTTCCTAACCAAGGAGAACTTCATGAGCTTCTTTTCCTACTCCAATGCCACCGGCTCGCTCGTATACACCTACGGCCACGAGCGCATCCCGGACAACTGGTACAAGCGTGCTGATGCCGATGCGTGGACTGCCAACGACATCGCCATCTCCACTGCTCAGCAGTGCGCTTCTTACCCATCCAACTGCCAGGTCGGCGGCAACACCGGGACAGTCAACTCCTTCGCCGGCGTCGATCCAGGTGACATTACTGGCGGCTTCATCACGGCTTTCACTGAGCTCAGTGACCCGGCAAAGATGGGCTGCTTCATTCGCCAGAACTTACAAGCAGAGGTTCCTTCGTTCCTGGACAAGTTTGCCAATGCTGCTGTGCTTGGTGCTTTGCAAAATGCGGTCACGACCCAGTTGCTTCCGTCTCTGGCTGGCCTGGGAGAGTGTAGTGGTCTTCCGGCTGGACGCAGCATGTTCGACTCTGGTAGCTCGTACGCCAAGTTCCCGGGTGCGCAGAATGTTGGTGTTGCTGGTGCCAGGGCGCCGTACAGGAAGTAGATGATATTTGACGATATGAAATGATGATGAACGGCTTGGATGATGCTATGATGCAGGCCTGTATATATACTTCAACCTTTTCTACCAAGCTCGAATACGCTCAAGCTAAGAATTTTTCCACATTTCTTCACCACTTCCGCAAGCAATGATACTATGGTAGCTCTCTGATTCTTCATTTCGTCTATGATATGCTCAGATGACATCTAAATGCTTGGAAATTTCCGAGAGACCCGAGACGTTTGGCAGACTTTCTCGGACTGTCGGACATGGTGGCCACGATCCTTCGCGACGCCCCGGCGGCTTCTGCTCCTCACAATGGAGCCGTGGACATCCGGACTGCTTCATTTCTTGATAGGACATGACTTACGTCCCAGGTCCTGCTGCCTCAAGGACATGCACTCCACGGCGCCAAAGCATCCACGATCCTACCCCATAGCCCGCCCTGCCATGTTCTCACTCTTTGCCACTCTTCCTTCCTAATGACCTCTTCAAACCACTTCAGCCAGGAACCGACAATGATATCGGCGTACAATGGCCGCTCCCCGTCCAGCCAAGGCCCTACATCCTCACCGTTTCTCCCTCGCTGAGCCAGTTCTGCAGCGGTGCCAGTAGCGCGCCATAAGTGGTCCGTCGTTCCGCCAGTGTGCTTGTACGCTTTGCTCAATTCCCCCAGCGCAGCCTCGAATGCAATGAGCGTGGACTCCCGCTCGTCTGCTTTCATTGGCTGGTCGTCGAGAGGATCCACACCAGCGCGTTTCGCGAAGATGGAGGCGACTTCACCAGCGACTTTTGGATCAAAGGGCATATTTTCGCACAGTGTGGCGAATTTGGTAAAGAGGGTGTCGACGTGGGCGTTGAAAGCTGCGGTCAGACCAGTGGTTCCCGGTAGCATCAAGGCTGGACTATCTGGATACTTTTTGTCCAAGTGCAGGGCTATCTCGAAAGTGTCTCCGATGGTAGTAGTATCGGTGGATAGGTCCTGGAGTACGGGGAGCGTGTGGAAGGGTGACCCGTCGGCGTGGGTGCGATTGGCGGGCACACCGAGTCTTGTACGCAAAGCCGTAATGTCTGGCATCTCGATCGGTTCCGTGCGGTAAGGTACGCCTTTCATGTCCAAAGTGAGCCGTGTCTTCCATGGATTGGGCGCAAAGGTCCGATGTGGTCGTGCAGAAGCGATGTCGTAGAAAATGAGCGGGGTGCCGCCTTGGACGGCGGAAGACATCGTTTGGTTCTCGAGATTGGGCTGCAAAGCAAGTCGATGAAGGAGTCGGTGGAGTCTATGCCATGTTATGAACAAGTGCGAGCGAGTGCGAACAGCTGAAGTCAGTAAGTATGAGCCATTGTGAGTACCTCCTCCACAATGCGGCTGAGTCATCAGACGCTCCTGCAGGTTTCCGAGAACAGCAAGCGCATATCTCCTAGTAACTTGCCGTGACAGCAGTCGGGATCCGATGGAGGCATGACGAATCAAATGCACTGTCCTAACAGCTACCCGGGGTATATATTCCAAACGCCTGCTATGTTCGGCCGTGTTTGTCGTGCCTCACCACCAAGGCTCCGATCTCAATGAGACTTGTGGCCGACGGCGACACCATTACGACCCTTACGGCCTCCCGCTCCTAAATTTCCCATGTCGCGGACTCTCCAGCTCTATGCTCTGCCGCCTTACAGTGCCGTTCAACGTCCGATCGCTTCCGCCATCATATTCTCGGTATGACTCTTCATCGTAAGATCCTTGCGATTTCATTGGCTCCGTCCAGATGTCATCCGTATGCTTTGGATCGTGGGCTTTCGTATCGGACTGGAAGGCCAGCGGCTCGCTCGACAGACTCGGAATCTTCTTGGAGTCGGAAACTTGTCCTCTATTGCGATTCTGAGATGATTGCGAGAAAGAGGGACGTGATAGCCTTGTTCTCTCGAGTGAGAAGTGCAGCCACGTCTTGAGCGCAGGCAAACAAGCACAGATGATGCCGATGTTAATTTCGAGAGAAGCGGTAAGCCAAAGCGCCCAAGCGTACCAGGTTTCGTCCCAGCTACCAAAGAAGGCTGATAATACGTTAGCATTTGAGTGACCAAGTCAAGGAGGTGTCGCATTACTCACTCATCCAGATGTAGTATGTCCTTACAGCTCCTATGATGACGATAATCGAGCCCATGCTGAAGAGGAACGCAACAGCAACGCGCTGTCTGAGAGGCAGATTGAGCTTGAGGACGAGAGGTAAAGGGGCCAGTGTAGTCAGCGCATCCGCAACGACGTTCAGGACGCCCGATGCCAAGGTCACATTGCCCTCGGATGTACAGTGACCATCAGTGCGTGGTGGAAACTCCCAATAGTACTGTACAGGCCTAGTAGAGCAGCGTGAGTGGCATGCTTTCGGGCACACAGCGAAAAGGCAGAGACTTACCAGCACTGAAAGACAGTCCCCAAGACGAAGTAAAGGGCAAAGATGACATTGTATGCCACTGCGCCGTGCACAACCCATGTAAACCACTTGATTCCACTATCCTTTACTAGCCGGTAGTAGAAGAAGCAGAGGCTTAGTCGAGTGGACGACGCAGCTAGCGTGTAATTGATCTTGGAGACGTAGGCCAAGATGTTCGAGCCCTCGATCTGTTTTGGTTGTGT